>QEWY01001864.1:144136-156642 GCA_006503575.1 Baylisascaris schroederi | reverse complement strand
ATATATATATATATATATATTCAAATGGGTGCAATATATACAGCGTTTTTTCTTGCGAAATTTTATATTTTGTGTTGCAATTTGTAGTTTTATTTTAATTTTGAAGCAGTCTATATTTTATTAGCATTTTCCCGTAAGCATATTCTTTGGTTGAGCCGTTGGCAAATTTTATCTTCGATTTCATAGTTTGTATTTTGATATTTGTTGATTAATAATAATATGGTATAAATCTTTCAATTTTTCAACCGATGACTTTTGGTGCATTCACCATCGTATATGAAGGAGGGGAAGGGTTATTTGTGGAAAAGTTCAACAAGAGGGAGAGGAAGACGGAGGGGAAGGAAACATAGCTGAAGGATGACTTTATGATAAAAGAAATAGGAGAGGAGGTTCACCTGAATCTTCGCATCACATTTCGTGGGAATGTTTGGAGATCGCCGATATAGCGCTTCTTGCTACTGTAAATGAATGTTTATGATGATACTGTCTTAAATATGCGATTACGGTATAAGATCTCTCAATGGACGTTAGCAATAAGTACGGTGATATCTTTAGCATTATCGCTTCTGATATAGCGATAATACCTAATGATTCTATTAAGCTGAATATTTTTGCTTTTGTTTTGGTTAAATGATTCGTTTTAATAAACAATTTTTTAGATGCTTCCTAAATGTGTTTCGAACGCTTTATGGCTCAAACAATGCATTTAGATTATCCCAAAACAAGAGTAATATTTAGAGAAATAAAAATGCAGTGTTTTCAGTTTCCATTTGATTTAGTGCGAATTAATTGATTTGTGCATCGCAGGATGGTATTGTTCCCAAACAAACATCGTCGACGGTGAACGTTGAGAATACGAACTCGAGAACAAGATGATCGAACTGTAATTTCTCTTAATCGAATGAACAGTCACTCCATTTTCTTGTCGTAAAAATTCTACTGTACCTTTTATGAGAGGATTTTTTGCTTGAAGTATAAATGCTATATATATATATATATATATATATATATATATATATATATATCGTATATATATCGTAAATGGTTGGATTGTTGACGACTTCAATCGTCAATAGCTTTTCACACAATTGCAACAACATTTATGTGCCTGCAATTAATATTGACGCACTGTCCATTTATATACTCTGCATTACTTCTTACATTGTGAGAGCACGATTGGATGAAAAAATGTTTGTACAGTACAAGTATGGTTCGATGAGTTTCCCTGTCTTTGCGTTTCGAAAGTCGATGATCGGGTGGAGGGAGGGAAAGGACATTAGCAGTACAGCATGGACCGGAGCTTATATGGACGGAACTTTCTTTCACTGAAGGACGTCGCTAAAGAGAAGACTTTAATAGTGGGAGGAAGCCGTTAAATCATAAAAATGGTTTCGTATCGATTTAAAAGCGTTTTTATTAAGTAAAAAAAATACGGTCATTTCTAAGCACTTTTATATTCAGGAAACACACCTTTCACAAAACCATTATGAAGCGAGAAAATACGCCTTTAACAAAAACAAATTGTCATCGATACGATGGTAGAAATGTTCCCCGTCATTATCGTTAATAACTGACTTCGAAGATGTCTGTAAAACTGTTAAAAAGAAATTATTAGAGAATAGATTGAGTTGTATTTTCGATTGCTAAAAACTTTTCTCAAAAAAATTTACATGGAAAATGCTTTTTTTTTCTCTTTCAAATAGATGAAATATTTTTCCACAAAAAATAGGCGATTTTTTTGATAAAAATTCAAAAAACAGTAGACCACATTATAGTTATGATGATTAATAGTTTTTAGCATTTACTACTTCGGAATATATTTTTACGTGCATTCGATATTAGTCATCAACAAACATATCCAATGAAAATAAATGGTAAAGCACGCTAAAGGAGCTGGCATGGCATGCGGCGCTTTGCGTTGCAATAGTCTGACCAAAACAGTTTCATACACTATCGAAAGATCATAAAATTTTCATAGAAAATTTTTATTGAAAAATTTTCAATTGAAAAATTCCAGCAGTGGAAATTTTACGAAGAATTTCTATCACTCTCTAATACATTTTCAATTCAGCTTTTTTTCTCTCTTCTTCTCTCTCTCACCCATTCTTTCTTTATTTATTCGTTGATGCATTGCAATACGACGATCAAAATGCGCTAATTGTTTACATGGAAAACTCATTCGTTCATTCGGTAGATTTCCATCCACTCCACACTAATGAGTTTGCAGCGTTTGTCGATCGTATGCTCTAGAAAATTTGTCATTCGTCTGAATTTTTATCACCGAATTTCAAGCCATAGGAGAGAGATTTCAAGTTGCTGACAGCTAGCTGGCTCATATTTTTTTTCTTTTATTTCCACTTACACTGAACTAATACTCCTAATATTGTGCTTGAAGATCAATTCTGAGCTTGAGCAAACGATTACGACGTCGATGCTTTGATTCGCTTGGAAGATTCTATTATTGCTTTCAGATGACGGTCATGTAGATTTATTGTAGATACCTATAACGCATTTTGGATTAGCTCTTATTTATCTATCCCCCTATCAATTCGAATTGGCATCCGGTTTTTATATTCAAATTATCTAAAACTCTTCCTTCAGGAATGAGTAAAAAAAACGAAAATTCCTCACTAAGAGTCGTTATACGGTAAAAGAAATGTTTTTGCTTCAGAAGCGACCAGTCGATATTTGTTGATTCATAGGTTTATATCTTATTAACGCATCGGCATTCATTGATTTACATCTGCCTATATGATTATGCTTTGTGCATTTCATTCGGATTGACTAAATGGCTATTAAGTCTCGACAGCAATCATACGCTTTTTTTTCTTTTTTTTATTATATCGACATCAATGAAATTTGTTGTATATACTAAAACGAAGCTAACGTTTGAAGTTGAAATATTTAAAATATACTTGCTTCAGATGATAAAACAGAAGAAATATCTAAAGTAGTGAATAAATGAATGCAATCTAGAAGTAGAATGGGATCATGCTTGAACGAAGTTCAATTCATTGGCAACGCTAGCCAAGGATTTCGCTATTAATAAATTAGCCTATCAAAGGTTCTTATTGTTGGTCGACTTTGTGAATCAGAAAATTTTGAATATCGCAAATTACAAATTGCAGCTGGAATGATATTATTCACATATTATCACTTGATCACTTGATAGGCCGGATTATCGAACGTTGTGCACGCTGTCCGCCACAATGCATTTCCATTTTGGTCTCATCCTCGCCATTCTCGGCCAGGTTTTACCCCAATCGTTGTAGGGTACTGAGGCCCATTTCCGTGCATTGTTTTAGCCATTAGATGACGCCACCTCGCTGGCTAGGCGAGCAGGCCATTACCTCTCTTCGAATTTAGCCGGTCCTCAACCTCTAGCAGGCATGGTCTGGTGATTCGGGGTATGAATCGACCACGCTGTAGGATTGACAGTTCAATACCTTTGTAGCATGGTTAGACCTGCTGGGGCTTACGCTCCGCTACCATAGCTATCGAACGACCGTTGCCACCACTGCGCCACGATGAGGCACCGAAGGAGGATTTTGCAGCGGTATTCACAAAATTTTCAAAATTCTATTCATATTCAAAATTCTTACGCTCCGCTACCATAGCTATTCACATATTATAGTGAAGAAAAATATGTAGAAATGCACATTTCTTTTGCAATTGTAGTGAATTTTTTGCAGCAAACCATTGTATAAAATTTATTAAAATTGAACAATAATGAATAAATTTTGCATAATTCGTCGTTTTTATTTCTCTATTTTTTCAGTTGTTTATTTTTTTTCTCTGCTAAATAATATTTGATAGAAATTTTTCGATGAAAATAAATGTAACTATGAAAAATAATCTATAAGAAAGTTATGCAAATTTCTTAGTGAGAATGTTAATAAATAAATTTGCGTTCACTACCCTAAAAGTCATAAATAATGAAATTGTTACTCATTTGCCTTGTCTATTGTTACGTTTAATCAAATTGTTTACTCATTACTACTAAAATTGTTACAGTTCTACATTCATTGTTTTGCTTAGTCTGCTGCTCGGTCGGTTGTAAAGCTCCGACCGGAGTTGTTGGCTTCGCTCAGCCGAGGCGCCCAGCCCAGCATCATCATCGGAACAAGGGCGGCGGAATAAGTCCCGACAGTCATGGGAGGAACGACGGTGAATCAGCTCGTCAGCATCTGACGGCCAGGAGACGAGCCTAAGCCCTAACCTTCACGCGACCTAACTGCAAGAAGCGGAGGCCGACCTAAAGACAACATGGGCCAACTGGATCGGAGAGGCGTTGGGTTAGAGCAGGTGGAAGCGATATGAAGAGACAAAAATAAATAAATAAATAAATAAATAAGGAATTGTTACTATGAATTGCCGAAATTTTTTCAAATCCTGAATAAATTGACGAGGAATAAAATCATGAAAAAAAAATTTCTTGTAATAAACGCATGTGCTTTTTTTTTGAGAGAGGTGTGCTCTGATATCTTCGAGTTTTGCGGAATGGATGGCCGCCATTTGCATATATTCATATGCAAATTTCTAATCTGTTTTATGATAGAACATTGTGAAACAAGCTTTAATGTGACAATATTATATCTTTATTGCGAGAAGTGAGCTCGACAGAAACAGTTCTGAAATTTTTTGAAGCTTAAAAGCAATTTTTTTAATGTTTAGAAATAAACCCCTCAAAAATTACGCTATTTTAAGTTTCAAAAATTTTTTGAATATTGCCGGTTGGATTATCACTCACCATCCTACGTTCTCATTTATTGGTGTTGTTGACGATGGCGTATTATACGCGAACGCCTATCTATGAAATTATTTTATCGTTTTGTCATATTTGCCCAAACCTATAAACTTTAGTCAATTCTTGGAGCTAACCAACCTCCATCTTATGTTAAATCAAATTTTTCGCCGATATTCTCATTTTTTCGATGGGAAACAGCGAGGGGGCATCTGATGAACTAGTCAACTTCGTTGCTGTAAATGCATCCTCTCAATATATAATCGATAGAAGTCGTCGTTATCTTCAGCCTAAAGTGTGTGCCCAAGCGTCATACAATCGACGCAAACGTTCTGAGTGCTCTCAACCGGACTTCAAAAAAATTTTTGCCTCGAGTCAATGCATATGCTTATGCCACAATAATCCATATTCTTCTCTCACTTCACCAATTTTTGCTTTCCTTGTATATTTACTCAGCATCTTATATTGCTTGCGATGTGAATGTGAATCGCTTCTATATAAATTCTAAATTTCACTCACCTCAATTCTTGATCTTAGAAATAGGCATAACGTTAAATTCTACTAATTAAAGTTTATAAAATAGTGAGCATGTCAATCCCTTTGTTATTTCATTATTAGGCAATTTACGGCCGATCAACTCGCTAATCAATCGATAATTTGATGATCACTAGGATTTGTTTCGATAGTACGAATCCTCTACGTTGAGGGAATTTTAAAGGTGATGAAAGTGTAGAAAAAAAAAGCAAGAAAAGCGATGTGCCGCAAATGATTAAAATTTATGAGCTCATTGCAATCAGTGAATGGATCAATTCGTCGCAAATTAGATAGTGCCAGCTGCTTCTTCTTGCTGCCAACCAAAAGAGCCGCGTTGAGAATGTTTCGTGAGGTAGTTCTCGAAGTGTTACGACTTACTTCATCGTTGCTTATTGATGTTCATTTGATTAGCTATAGTTGAACAGAAACTTTGATGCTTTTAAGTTTTATTTTATTCTCCTTACTTTGAAGCTTCAATTGGAGCTTATTCTCTGCTTGCTGATAGGATGTTATTAAAGAAATTTGAAGTAAAAAAAAAGAAGATAATAAGGACTGGTAATGAACTCAAAGTTTGTTTTATTCAATCAATAGAATATTGCTATAAAATTGCATGAAATGTTTTTTTTTCTCTCACAATAACATTGCCATAGGGGAAATTTTATTAGGCAACAATAGTAAACGTTTCTTCGGTGGAAAATCATTTAGAGGCAATTCGTATAACATTTATCGAAAATTCAAAAAGCATACAATTTAGTATCCTTTTTAAAAATTTAAAAATTTAATTTCCTCATCACTTATTCACTAATTTATAATTTAATATAATTTTTAATGACACAAAAAATGTTTGTGCCTATCATATCCCTTGTTAAATAATTCTAGGTTTATTCAATTCTTTACCATATTTGACTTAGGTACCACTTCACTTAAGCTAACTTCCGCATATATATATATTTTTTAATTTCGTTGATTGTTTAGCTCATCATTATTCCACCTGTATAGCAAGTTATTTTAATATATACTAAATTCTATAATCTATGTAAGTTCTATAATTTCTATAACCTTATAGCCTATACAAGTTCTATAACTATCCATTAAACAATTCTTAGAGTAGGCTGTTTTGAATACTCTTTCATTCAAGGAGACACTCTCTGTCCAGGAGAGGGAAAGAGATCGTTCAAGTGGGTTATAAATCCCTCACAAATTCTTCAAACAAAATATGAGCTAAATAAGCAATCTTTATTGCACAAATAGTCGAATATATTCGTTGTTTATTTTCTAAGTTCAGATTTAAGTAGTTTCAAAATTGCGAAAACTTTATTACGTTCAAAAAATTTTAGAATTTTAGAGTATTGCCTTTTTTGATAGCGAAATAATTAGGGTTTTTTTAGCTTTTCTAAGCATATTCAAATATATTCCTGCTGAATGGAAGCGTTGTTCATCGACACCACAGCCACAATTATCTAGACAGTAATTTATTTAATGACATTGCAAGGGATCCCACGAATAGCGATTAATCTATGAATCGATCCCATGAAGGAATTCCACGAAGAAAGATTCACCTATGCATCATATTTCCTTCACATTCAGTTCAGTGCATATCGGTTGACTGTTCCCACATCGACAACTAATGAAGAATGGTTGCTAAGAGGCCAGCGAAGGCTTTCGATCCGAAACGACAATAAGAAAATTGCCTTTCGAGAGATGAACAGTTGCTAAATTTTATCGATGAACAGCGAACGTTTAGATACGACATTTTCGGAATTTGTGGAATGAGCAGAACGAAAGAAGCGATAGCGTATTGCAGAGGCGGAAGTGAATTCTTTTAAAATGTGAAGAAAGGGAAAAAACAATGGGCAGGATCGATTTTGTTAAACGATGCGAATCACCTTATCTCACCGAATGCTATCGATCAGAGCTTCCACTATAATAATTGAGCTGAATAGAGAGAAGAGTCTAAAACCTATATATATATATATATATATATATATATATATATATATATATATATATATAAACAAGCATTGCTAACGGTGATCAGCGAGAAAACGCTTCTCCTCACGAGTTGCAACAAAAGGAGAGGGAAACTTCAACATACAATGCCATCATTAAGGATTTCAATGCTGAACTTGAAAAGAAAAAGCCGAACAAACCTTATTCAAAAGCCGAATTGAATGGGTGGCAATAAGATGGGAGAATGACTGGCAATAATGATAGAAACGAAAAGCTAATAAGTCAGAAACAATTGCTTCTGCAAAAATCTGCATCAAGATCGATTTGGATTTCCCTCAATGCAAGAAGAACAAAGCAACTTCGATGTGTTCTGATGAATAACAATAAGCGTCTTCTAAGAGTCATCGATGTAATAGCACTCTACAAGAAAGGACGTAACTAAGACTATTTCTGGCCATCATTCGCCAAAGAAGAATTGCGATTAGACGGATCGGTGATCACATCAACTATGCAAAAAAATGAAAAAATAAAATAAAATAAAATAAAATAAAATAAAAAAAATAAAATAAAATAAAATAAAATAAAAATAAAGATAAAAATAAAGACACAAACTCATCTTACATAGGTGAAAAAAAAACTATGACAGCATTTGGAAAATGCAAAAAATTTACGGCAATAAAATATTAAAGTGTTGAACATATATGTTTCTGCTAAAATGCTAATAAAGTTCATACCTTCAGCAAGAAAAAAAATTTGAAAAAAAATATTTAAATAGAGAAAACATTGAAGAAGTTGAAATTTATGCAGAAAATTTCTATGGCATAAGAGGTTAAGTTGCGTAGTGATGTGACAAGTTTAACTCTATATTCTTATATGCAATGATGTCTTATATGCAAGGTGAAATTTGGCCATTAATGACGTCATATGAGTAATAATACTGTTGTTTCGCAGATGCATGATCAATAGATCGATAGATCCATCTCTACTCGACGCATTACATGGTCATAACAAGAAAAACTGTTATACTACTATAATGACGTCATAACAACTATTACAATGACGTCACAACAAAGAAGACTCAGAATTACAGTTTGGACTATAAAGAAATCAAATAAATTCGTAAATAGCTAACAGCATACCCCAAACATGAGGAGTCAAATAGCTGTAAGAAGATACGAGGATTATAACAACTAAGGAAAATGATAGAAATGAGTGGTCAAGATTCAAGCAGAATTGTTATCACACAACTCAACAGTACTAATAGAGAGTCGTAGTAGGTATTTGAGTGCAGATAAAGATTTGTCATAGTGGTGCGGTGCTGGGGTTCTATTGATGTATTGTACTGTATTGCATTGTTGTATTGCATTTATGTATTGTATTTTATTATATTACTTTATTGTTACTCCAAATTTTTGATTTATTTTCATTGGAATTTATTTTCCAATTAAATTGAAAGTTGGAATTTTCCTTCAACGGGTCGAAAATGGAAATAACGAATAATTGTAAAGTCATCAATAGTTGCAAATTGTTAAAGAATCGTCGAAAAGTGAGAAATTAATGAGTTTAAGCTTAAAATTGAAGAAATTCTCTAAAGCAAATCCCGCCTGACACAAATCAATTATTTTCTTTGACGTCTCTCACTCAAATCTTCGTCGTTGATGTTTCTCTCTTTTGTGAGTGTTTCCGGTTGATAAATTCGACTATTTCGATGCGCTTTTCAATTGAATATTTCTATTGTGTTATGTGTGTTTAAATGTGCTCAGGTGCGTAATGTAACTAAATACCTTCTAGGTGCATAATATAATTGAATATCTTAAATCATAGTAAGAACTATTTGAATGATTTATATTTGCATATTATTTTATATTATTATCAAAAAATTATTGCAAAAAAAAACGAAAAAAAAACGATAATTTGAGAAAATATTTACTGCTTGAAAAATCTCTGAAAAAGTTGCCCTTTCATTTTTTGCAATTTCATTCGTTATAATTCAGATCAAAAGTGAAAATATTAGGCTACAATGACGGGAAAGGGAACGGGGTTCGTCTACACGTGGGAAGATGGGAAGGAAGCGTTGAGGGATTGAACCTCTCATATCCTCCTTTATAGGGGGATCTTAATAGCACTCGAAAGGAACGAAATTCTTCAATAAGGGTAATCGTTCTGCATCGTTTCGCCTAAGAATTTTCAATTCAGTTCACTCGATTCAGTTGAAAAATTTCTATTCATCTTTAAATTATGGTTTTTGAAAAAATTTCCAACCCATTTTTCTAACGTTTTTTCATCTCTCAATATTTTTTTTCAGCACCGGAAATATCGTCTGATCTTTGATTCAAAAGGAATAATCATTGATGATTCGTAGAGATCTCGACACTAAAAGCGGCCTATAATAATTATTAAGTAACTAACTCTCTAAAAACAATTATTAGAGAGAACTGCAGCAGAGAATCGACAACTTCTATACACGATGGTTTTGGTTTACCCTTTTTGGGGTAGAATTTCTTTGCCACTCTTTGTTGGACACCATGATGAATATATCACTACTTAGTCGAGGGGTTAAGTAAAATCTGAAGTGCCCACGAATGTGCCCTGGTTAATTGGAGTGTGGGGTGATGAGGAAGGGTTCAAGGATCGCCCAGGTGGTGGTGATCTAAACTCATCGTGTTTTGTGAAAAGAAACGAAGAAATTTATAAGCTTATAGCCCTCATTTTTCTCACTAATCTCAACCTTGAATTCAGTTGGTAATTCTTTTCCTTTACGGGTCGCCTAAGTTTGAGGGGTGCGCTTCCTTTAGGAAATCTATAAACTTGTGTTTGATTCATACTTTAATGATCGTGATCCGATGCTTAATTTTTATTTTTTTTTATTTTTTTATTTTTTGTTTCACTTAAATTTCGAATGTTCTTTATTATCGTCGTGAAATAAACCCTAAAAGTTGGCAGCTTGCCATATCTCAAAGTTGGTGTTTTTGATATTTTGCATTCCGGTGTGAAATTCTTGCACATGTCAATGCTTTCGAAGAATTCACGTTGCAATTTCTTTTCTTTTTTTTCTTTTTTTCCTTTTTTTTAGTTTTTTCGATGGTTCGTCTCGACACCAGATGTTGAATAATATTGCAAGATACGCATAGCTAGAGTTAGTCGATCATATCGTATCTAATTCTTTTTATTTATTCAAAAATTTGTGACTATTTTATATTAATAACTATCATTATATCATTTTCGTCATTTATTGAAAATATCTTTCTAACGAATTGAATATAATTAGTTAAATAAAACGACAACAATTGTATCGTAAGCATTCAATTTATATCCCCATAGGGTTTTTAATACTCTTGAGTACGGTTTTTTACTTGCTTATTCAATAATTTCGCACTTATTGTCGTATATGAATAACTCAATTTGAGTGTTGAATGAAAATATTCAAATATAGGCAGTGTTTACAAAGATTACATTGGAGTGTTTCGTATGATTTAACCATAGAATTTATCTTTTAAGCTTAAAATATATGAATATTATTTGATTAGTTAATAACATCGATTGAATGCCTCTTTATTGATCGAATTTTTGCGGTGACGAGTGAAATTCTACAAATTGGAACGAAAAATTTTCATATATATTAAAAAAAAATTGTATTTATGCTTAATTGTAATGCATTTTTTAAAAATCAACAAAGCTATCCAACATCTATTTGCATAATCTTAAAACACAAATTAAAAGCAAAGATTTTAGCATCTGTGGTAATTCTCTTTAGAAAAAATTATGCATAAATTTTCAAATTTATTTTCTTCCCATACAAATGGAAATGAATGGAAAATTTTAAGATTCTGCTGGAAATTTCGTTCAGGATTTGCTGTAATAACTGAGCATCGGACAGTTGCGCTTTCAGCAAATTTTTAAACGCACAGTTTTTCATCTGGCGTTAGGCTTAGACCTCTTTTTAAAACTACATTTATTGCTCTAGCATTAGTGAACATTTCAAAGAATTCCTCCTTTATTGGAATGTAATGCTCATTTTTCAGTGGCGCAACTGTCGCGCAATCAGTTATTATATATACGTATTGCCGCTTATTGTATTTACAGTAATTCGATTGTATACGGTGAGTGTGATTCAGTCAAAATTAAAAAAAAAAAAATTCTCGAATTTTTCTCATCGAATTGACACAGAAAAAAATAATCGTTTTTGTGCTCTAAAATCATTTCTTTATTAGACGATTCATTCAGAGGGATTGAAATCATTCATAAAATCACTGTTTACACATAGTCGATCATCAATATCTAATCGAAGTGATTTTCTTTATTTCAATTTCTTTATTTCATTTTTGTTTATACCCTCAACTAAGAAAGTAATATATGTCAATAACGTTGAGAGTGGTAAAACCTCATTCAGGGTTATCGATGCTAACACTTGACGCGTGATCTTCATTAAACTTTCACAACGGTGAGTGTGTGGATTATTTCGATATAATTTTTTATTGATTTATTTTTATGTCATTCAATACAATAAGATTCCATTAGAAGGGATTCAGCTATAGTTGGTTGTGGTCATATAGATAAACTGCAACAGCGAAGAATATAGGCATAACATCCTCTACTTATATTCGCTTCCCGGGGATGCTATGGGAAGGGTAAAGACAATCACTACGATTATATTCCCCATTAAGTAGTAAAAGATGGGAATCACCTTCATATTATAACGTCCAGTATTCAACGAGGAACCACTCTGGAAGCATTTTGGGATGGTGGATGGGTTGCAATGTTAGACGATAGAGATAACGAGGGAATGAGCAGAGGCGCAGAGATGAGTTTCTATGTCCTCGCCTTCGAGAAGGTTGCAATAATTTGTGCCGAAAATTGTATCATTATTTTGTTTGGGATTCGCAAAAAAAAAGAAAAAAAAGTTTTCTTTTTGTTTTATGCAATCGTATTGCAATAATTAGAAAGTTTATTTTTCATTGAAACAATGATAATTTACTTACCTATATTGGAGGTCTAAATACAAAATGTAATTGGGAAGGAAAATGGATTTTCCCGGAGGGTTGGGAGAAATCCGAAGCGTTAGGAGAAAAACAGATACGAAACGTTTAGGCGTAATCACATTATAAATGCTAAAGGAAGGGTTTAGTTGTTATATTATATAAGCATAAATTAAAAGAAGGATTTCATCAGTAGAACCAGATCCCGTCCTTGCCCATCTCCACCCTCCCTTCTCGCCTCCCATCACCCTCCCTCTCCCCTCCCCCCCCCCCCCCCCCCCCCCCCCCCCCCCAAAAAAAAA
>QEWY01001864.1:115264-143906 GCA_006503575.1 Baylisascaris schroederi | reverse complement strand
GTATTTCAATGCAAAAATCGTATCTCGTGCTGTTTTTGTTTAACTGTTTATAATGATTAGCATCAAATAGTGTAGCTCTTAATTTCCTATTGCTGAAGTTTATCTATTCGGACACAAACGAAGTTTACTCGAACCTTCACCAACCTGAGGTCACTTCTCAATGATGATTTAAAAATCTGTCATAGCCATACCAAACAGTTTTCCAATTTCTTTTCATGATGCGGTCACTAAAGTACCACCTACAATATGTTATTAGATTCGATAACGCTTCGTTTATTCATTTCCTCAATAAGCCATTTACTACCTATTCTCCCCACATTCCAGACTGAGGTCAAAGGTCAAGCATGCTTCAGGCTCCCAGTGAAAACTTAGCGCCACAAAGTTCGATCTCTAGAGAAGAAACCAATTCACAAATTCAAACTAGGAACTTAGTAGAATATAGAGACCATTAAAGGGGAGGCGGTGGATATGCTTTGGTCGTTGTTTAATGAGTGCTGATCGGAAAGGGAATACGGAGATTTTATTTCACACCTCTAAGTGGAACAATTAGAAGTTGTCAAGTGAACTTCAAACGGATTAAAATTTTCGAGTGTTGCCGACTTAAAATATTCTAATAGGAAATATACCATAATGAAGTTATTGCTTTATTGTATTGTGTTGTTGATCGAATATTCGCTTAAGATGGTGCATTCCTTATCACAAATTTTATTCATTTATTTAATCATTTATTTACTTATTTATTTTTTCTTGAGCCGCATGTTATTCGCTTAAACAAAGAGGGAGAAAAATGATAGGGACCATACGTATGATCCTAGCATTACCCAACTTGGCCAAGCATGGAAGCCATCCTGAAGCTGAAACATAACCTGAGTTATGTATAGGTTAAGTGGATAGTTCAACGTTGAAGTTGGAACGAAGTACTTGAACTAGGCTACTCGCCGCCGAGTTGAGCCGATTCCATATTGTTAATGCCGTATAGGTTGTTGAATGGAAATCGATTTATAAATGGTTAATCCTCGATGAATAGCTGATTCACAATAACTTATTATTACAAAATGTTATTTATTTATTTACAATCATTAAGTGGTTTACTTTTTGATTGCAGTTATCACGTCGCATTAGTCTCTAATCTCTTAAGCTTAATCAATATTTGATTCGTGATCATATTCAGCTTTGATCATGCTTTATTTAAGTGCTCCTAGGTTTATTTAATATACGCATCACATCATTGACTTCGTATTTCTATTGTAGTAGTTCTTTAGTACAATAAATATAACAAAATTACAGTGGTCATATCGATTGACTATTTTTTTGATTATTTAATCTGCAAAAGAAGAGTCCAAACTGTTCGCGGGTGCCACGTCGACATTTCGCGAACGGAGGTTGCTCGCGGGTAATATGCTCAAATCGAAGAAGAAGGATAAAGAGACCAAGGTTGGTTTGATTTTAATGGTGATTTTAATTTGTTGCTGTGATACGATTGCATTCAATTCTAAAATCTCGGCTAAATCCCCTTTTTTTTGCTCTCTTAGATGAAGTCTTCAAATGGGGATTCGACATATTTGTTTTGGTATCATTCTATAGCCTTTGTCGATTGTCTTATATGGAATATAACATCAAATAACATCTGTAATTTACAGAATTTGCTTTTTTTTAATGCGAATTTATGCCATCTATGCATCATTATAGGCTTTTCTAAATGTTTGAATTGGTAGAGTGAGACAATTGACCATCGATCAACGGAATTGAATAAATCCCTTTCATTCAAACAGCTCATAATTGGATAAGTATGCAGAGGTTTGCAATCTAATCTAAACTCCTCTTGAAAGAGAAAATTCAATCGTCGATGATTTTTAATCGTCTTTTTCATTAGACGGATATGGTTATCGAGAGTGGCCAGATTCGATTTCATATCATTTTATAAGGGAAGCATTGCAGGCACTAAGATTTCATTCCGCTGTCGCATTCTATGCCTGCCTTTATCTTTGTTCATCTATCCCCCATCACCATCCCCCACTCTAAATATGGGTAAACAGGATGAAAAAAGCGGATCGGGATAGTACTTTTATACTTAAATTTTTTAAGTAATCCAGTCATTTGGGTGACATCACGATCATGGCAGTGTTTATTGAACTGAATTTGAAATATATTTATGAAGAAAAGATTGAAATATTTTTGCAATAAGAAAGCTTGATCTAATAGTTTTTAAAATACCATTTTAGTCTCTTCAGATGCTAAAAGTACGGAAATCAGTATGTAGTATTCATAAGTAAATGATGTCATGCGCTACACCCGTCTTCTGAATTCGCTCATCATCCACTATATTCTTTTTCCTTTCATTTAGTTGGCTAGAAAGGATTGGCTTCGTATATTTATTGCCATCGAGAGAAGTACATCGCTTGTGAAGATATGAACATCCCATAATTGAAACACGAACCCACATCCTGCATTTATTCGCGGCGATCGTTGGTTTCAGCTTGGGTATGAATGTCAATATAGTCCAGTTGTTACCGTTTTTTTTTCGCTTAACGATTCAATTTAAGAACGAGAAAGAAGATAAGAAGAAGGAAAGCAAAGAGAAAGAGTCGAAGAAAGAAGAGACGACGAGCAACGGCAACTCTCCGAACGCGACCACATCGCCAAACGTACAGTCGGCGAAAACAGAGGATGCGGTCGCAGTGGGCGATTCGATTCCTTATGACGCACCACCACCCACATCGCTTAAGAAGGTTCGTTATCTAGTTATTGATGAATGACATTTTCATACTGATAACAATGTGCAGCTCCTTGCAGTAATTTTGATAGTATATAAGGTTTGGTTTTTATTGGAGATGAGTGGGGGAGTTTTTAGATTTCGGTCACCAACCTGGCTACTCAAAAATATTCCACAGCGTTTTATTTGTTCGTAGTAGTTGGACTGTCGCAGTGGCTAAGCGTCAAATGTTGTGACGTTGGTGATGGCCCTTTCCTAGTGAAAACCTTTTGGCATGATATTAAGTAGGTAATTTTGTGGCTCCTTTCCTTGTCTTGCATATACGCTGATACTGCTACTTCCTTTCCACTCACTTTTTCTCTCGCTGTCGTCATCCTCTCTCCCATCCATCCCTTGGCACTAAAGAATCCCATTGCTGTTGGCAAGTGCGATTGCTTTATATTATAGTAAGTCATCCTGTTACGGTAACTGTATTACGGTAATATTTTGTATATTTTTTTGCAAAACTAAAACCTATCATTGCATTCAGCCTGCATTAGTTGGTGGACCGGCGATTCCGCGACGTGATCGGCGGCAAAGCAGTTCGTTGTTTTTGATTTCAGCAAATCGCGAGCTTGTCAAACTCCCAAGTATAAAAGGTTTGATTGCACGTTTAATATGTGATTAATGATTCTTTCGACTGCATTCATTTATATACGTACAAGAGAAGTAAATACAAAAACAGCTATAAGAAGAAATGATGAGAATTCGATTACAGTTAGCCGCAAATCTATTCCGAGTTTTATCTCCGCCATCGAATCCGGTCGGTGCAGAGTTTGATCCTGATGAAGATGAGCCAACACTCGAAGCCGCATGGCCACATTTACAGGTAGAGAGGTTTTTTTTGCCTTTAGAATTGTCGTGGTATTAGTTCCTCTATTTGCTATTGACCACCGATTTGTTGTATTACCCAGACGACTATAAGTATTGATTTATGTAAACCAGTATGCTTATAGTTCCTGGGGCTATATTTAATGCAACCATTATTAGAAATATGCAAGTACATTTATTTTTTAATTAAAATTCAGTTGTTAACGGTGGGATCTTTGTGTAGAATTCTTTTCTACAACGTCTTCTATGATGATATTTTTATGTTTCAGTTAGTTTATGAGTTCTTTCTTCGTTTTTTGGAATCATCGGAGTTCCAGCCGAGTGTCGCTAAGAAATACATTGATCAAAAATTCGTTCTTAGGGTTGGTGATTTTTGTTTGTTTTAATTTAATTCTCTGGTATCTCTACTTTGCACCCTTGGAATTATTGTTGTTTTATAAGGAACCACATTTTGAGTGACTTCTTTTTCGAACTTTTATATGGGATGACTTTACTCATTGTTAGGTGTGGATCAGAAGTGATTACGTTTGCAGGTAAGGTTGATTAAGTTATAAAGTATAATTGCGGTCACTTTTTATTTACGTAAATCCATTGGGGCTCACGTTGGCAATCAGGTGGTTGTATCGGATTTTGTCTAAATTACCTAGTAGTGACGTTCTTGTTGTTAAAATTAATTTATCAAATAAAGAGAAGTTCCATCGCAATTTTTATTTAGATCTGTAATCGTCGCATTATTTATCTTTTGCTTTTGTTTATAAAGCTTTCATAAATTGTTTTTATTATTTGGGTCGGTTATTTTTTTGAAGGTTCAGGAAGTTCTTATTGAAATTTCAAAGAAATTAAAATTGGACTTAAAAAATTAAGGTGAAAACTGAAAAAAATTTAAATCTTAGCTAAGAATTAATAATTTCTTTGTTATGTTGCCATATGCACTATTTTGGCATAAAAATCTCGGCAATATATCAGCGAACGAATAGAGGCAATTGTGAGCTTATGTCCAGATACCCTAACAATTTCTTAAATTATTTCTATTTCAATAGAGACTCATAGCTGCGTTGTCATATGTAAAGATACCAGGTTGAATTTGTTTAGACGATATTAGAAAGGTTGGTGTATAGGAACAGTGTGAATACTGCTGAAGGGGAATGATAAGTAATAAATTTTCAGCTGATTGAACTATCCGATAGTGAGGACCCTCGAGAACGTGACTTCCTTAAGACGACACTTCATCGCATCTATGGGAAATTCTTAGGATTACGTGCTTTTATGCGTAAACAGATCAATAATATATTCTATTCGTTCATTTATGAGACCGAACGACACAACGGTATTGCTGAATTATTGGAGATACTGGGCAGTATTATCAACGGGTTTGCATTGCCTTTGAAAGAAGAACACAAAACGTTCCTCTTGAGGGTGCTTTTGCCCCTTCATAAGGTTGGTTCATCCTATTTTAATAATGCTAGTACGTTTTACTTATTAACAAAGAGTAGTTATTATTTTATATTTATATTATTTGATAGTTTATTGTAATGTTGTTTGCAAGTAATATTTTTTTTTTGCTTGCTTATTGGTTTGTCAACGCAGAATTGATTATAAACCCTGTATTGTGGCTCATTTATCAAGACGGAGACTCGATCACTTTTTATATCTTTGTTAATCAACGATTTATCTTATGATCAATGATCTGTGGTCTTTGGTGGTCGAGTCATTGTTCGAATATTTTTCACGTTTTGATCACTTGAACTAGATTCCATCAATTCTTTTTTCTTGATTTTTTCTTGCCTCAATGTACTATTGGATTGCTCTTTTCTATAATCTCTTCCATATGGATCATATTTTTAAGTTGAAATATCTTCTCTATATTAGTGCTGCTTTTGATTTTCATCCTCTTACATCTCTGATGTTGTCTAATTTAAAAAATACTAAAATTTTTCAGGTGAAATCATTATCGGTCTATCATCCGCAATTAGCGTATTGTGTAGTGCAATTTCTTGAAAAGGATCCCACATTAACCGAACCAGTTATCCATTCAATGCTCAAATTCTGGCCTAAAGTACATAGCCCTAAAGAGGTGAGTCCATACTTTATTGTCTTTCAATTATTGGGTACGTACCAAAAATGAGGACCATTATGAGAGAAGAGAGTTATTTATTATTGAATATCTTGAAATCTTTTTAATCATTTAGAGGATCTTAAATGAGTGGCTACTTTCGATAAACACAACAGCAATTATTTCTAAATAATGTTTGCAATAAAAATACATAAAAATTAGTAGCACAATTCGATAAAATCATAATGTTAGTCGTCTTATATTTGAACCCATTTATACTAAGGAATTCGTATCTATCTCAAATCTCAGGTTCATCTAAAACTTCTTGGCTTGCTAGTGTATAGGTAATCACTCTGTTGTTGTAAATGGTGTCGTATGCATGATGCCACATCATATGCTATGCCGTAGCCAGCTAGGCGAAACCATAAAGGCAATCTGCGGAACCCGATACATGGCAGTTAAGCGCATCAGCTATTCGACAGTCGATGCTATCGACTAAAGCCTGAAGATGATTGTACCAGAGGTAAGATCTTCAAGTGGTATCGCTTTCAGGGGAATTGGAGGTAATTATAGGTTTTCAGGTGATGTTCCTGAATGAATTGGAGGAGGTGCTCGACGTGATCGAGCCAGCAGAGTTTCAAAAAGTGATGGTTCCATTATTTCATCAATTGGCTAAATGCGTTTCTTCACCACATTTTCAGGTATATTATTTAATATTTATTTGTTAAGTTTCTTAACAACATTTCATATGATCTTAATCGAATCACTTTGCTATATATTTAAATAAAATATCGAATTCATGTTTTGTTTATTAGTGTCACTACGGATTTTTATTAATGTTACTACGGATTATGTTTATAATCCAATGGGTAGGATAATCGACTATTGATCGATTGATTTATATATTAGTATTGCTGAAATATGCAGTAGGACTTAGAAGTTTACCTGTTCCGTTTCGTACTTCCAAAATTTTTAAACTATGAAACGTTTCAAGGATACAATATTTGAAAGAAAAAGATGAGAGGGCGGTATCGAAGATACGCTACTCATTGGGGCACATTTTCATTCAGAAACCCGCTATTGTCTAATAGAAGTGAACGCAACCGAAAACCTTCGCATTGATTTGCAAAACGATTGAAATATTCAATTATTGTTTTGTTATTGATGCTTATGAATCTTTTCATTATTTCATTTAGTGTTAATCATTCGTTAATAATTGAACATGTCTTATGCAAAATTTTGTCATTATTATTATTATTATTATTTTTTTTTTTTTTGCAACAGAGGAGAACACTTCGTTTTAATAGCTTGAAGAAATTGAATTATTTACCATCACAAAGGTTCATTCATATATGCCGATCCATCAAGTCAGCAATTGAGCAGTGTTCTTTAATGAAGAGAAATTGTCCCACAGTACCACATTACTGAACGGTCTAGTACGCATAGAATCTGTGATCGCTTAAGGATTGTAAACAAAATATTCAGTGTCAGCCGGGTGGATCGTTTGGGTTTTCAGGTGGTTTGAGTTTACGGATCAACCGGATCGAACAATGCATCCGGATTGATGCGTCTTTTGCAGTTTTTATTGTGTCTACAAACGATCGCTGAAATTAGTGATCCTTCCTAGGTTGCAGACGTAAGTTGGGGGGGAGGGAGGGGAGAAGAAGGAAGTATATACTATGAGGGGACTCACGAAGTTCGATGTGTTTAGCTGCTGAAGCACGATATTTGGGGGGGGGGGGGGGGGAAGGGAGCAGGTCTTGTCGCCCAAACTGCATAAGAAGCTCGCCCCTCCATTCCTTTGGCCATTCTATTCAGATATCTACTTTCCTATGCAATCTGATGTGAATTTATTGAAGGTAGCCGAGAGAGCACTTTATTACTGGAATAATGAATACATAATGTCATTGATAAGCGATAATGCGGCCGTCATTCTGCCAATTATGTTTCCTGCACTCTATAAGAATTCGAAAAATCACTGGAATAAGTAGGTTTTCAGTTTAATTTCTTAATAAAATCTGTTTTCTGAATCTTCTTTGCTAAAAAAACACTCGAAATCGTATAGTGTCAGAATATTACTGAAAGGGAAAAAGCTTATATTTGGGATCTAGTTTTAGCATTGGAGTATTTGCTTCGCAACATTTGTGGACGGATGATAATGACACTAGCAGCAGTCTTATTCATTAGCCACTAAGATTTTTCCCCGAAAAATAGTTATAATATTTCAATGATCACCTCCAATATGTTGAAATCCTGCAAGTGATTGTGATCGTATTGGTAGGTTGAGTTGCGAAACGACTCATAATAGAGGGATGTGACTCCGCTCCACCATTGCGGAATGACTCCGCTCCACCATTGTGAAGTGACTCCGCTCCACCCTTGTAGCGCCAATTTATATGGCTCTTTTTAAAGATGTCTTCCTTTTCGATGCATCTCGCTAATGTCTCTGTTTCTCCTCATTTTTAATGTTTTTCCGCACTGTCACGTTTACAAGGCACATTATAGGTGAGTAAATATAATATATGCCCTTCGAGTTGTTTCGATTCGGAAACTACTGAAATTCGAGCGATGAAACTTAGTTGAATCGACGCTATATCTGAACGTCTTCATCATTCTCTGCGAAAAGAGTTATTATCGACCCATAAAAATGCTGAAAATTTGCATATGAAAGGTGCTTTGTATCCGATCGAGTTACATTTTTAGCGCTATTTGTTAGTGGTTTATGTAGGTGATTGAACCAATTGCTGTAATCCTACTATGAAGTAAATATTTCAGGACAATTCATGGATTGATTTACAATGCGTTGAAATTATTTATGGAAATCAATCAAAGATTATTTGATGAATGCTCACAGAATTTCAATAAGGAAAGAGAGGCGGAAAGTGTGAAACACAAAGAAAAGATGGCAAAATGGGAAATGATCGAACGAAAAGCACGCCAAAATCCTAATGTAAGTGCAATATTTTTTTATTTTTTTTCATATATTACGAGTTTAATTTTATTATTATTTATTATTATTTCAGAAAATTTCTCTCATATTTTATGCTAAATTTTTCGTCATAAAATTAGTAGAGATTTATATGATATAGATTCTTAATATTTTAAGATTGCTAATGGGAATCTAAAAAGTTCTTTTATGGGAATTTGCTTAGAGTTTGATAGATATGGAATTTTAGTATGCGGAAGTACAAGCGTTATTACAAGATACGATAAGCGCACCGATGATGGGATTAAGCCTAGAGGACGATCTTGATCCTGGACCACTTGATACCAATCAGATCAAACAAAATGCATCTACCTATATAAGTGTGAGTTTTACCTTTATTATTTATAGTTCGAAGTGATTTATAGTAAGGTATTTTGAGGGAGGTTTTAAGAGTTCTATAAAAGGTGGATGCAGCAACGATGCATTGCTGTTGAAATTAAAATGCCACTACTGCAACGTTATTGTGGTATAATTTAATACAAAATTGCGAGGTAGTAATTAAGGCACTTTATTCAAAGCTGATTGTGATGGGACGTTATCGAAACAATGGGGGGGGAGGGGGGGAGAAGGTATTTCAACAGATGCAAGACGGATAGGGAAAGAAGATAGCTGAGATAGGTAAATTTTATTTTGAAGGCAAGTGATGACATTCGTGGAGAGCGGGAGTTAGCACGACGGAAAAGCGAGCTGCCCCATGACCCAAGCACGGATCGCGCTCTCGAAGAGCACAAACGTCACGACCCATATCTGAAGTCAGTGCCAAACAACGACTGATTAGCACTGCTATTCATTGGGTTTTTTCTTTATGGTTTCAATGAAAATTTGAATTCTCTATTCGATGACAATTGCAACGTTGTTGCAAATGTTAAGGATGAACAATCAACGAGCAAGAATCGTTGATCGCTGAATTTAGGCAAAATTTTGTGGAAATTATTTTTGAATCTCAAATGTTTGTCGTGTCATATTTGTCTCGTGTTGTTTGTACTAAAATGCGGCTGCACCCTCCCCCCCCCTCCCCTCCTCTCTCATTTCCCCCCTTCTTAAATCCTTTTAGCATAAGTACAGGACCGACTAAAGGTTTTTAAAATGTTGGATGAAGTAATTGCTAGCTGAGAAAGTAAATTAAAAGTTTTGACCCGTTAAACATATAGAATACCCTTATGGGGTGACTCTATCAAAGTCTATAATTTGAAAGTTACTTCTTTTTTGCCGAGTTAATGGTAATTCTAGAGGTCGTATATCAAGCTATCAAGAGCAAACCAACGCATTGCACCTCATCGATCAAATTGCAGTGTCGTTATCAAATACCAGACGGCTGTAAGTTAACCATCATTTCCGGCAGTCTCAAGTTGATCTTGGTCGTTTTATACATCACTGCCAATTCGCAATATTGAAAAGAATTGTTATAGTTTACGACGATTCAATGAACCACCCACTTAGCGGCCTTATGGATCCATATTGCCATTAATTTTAGATTCTGACATTTGGATATTCCAATAGTGCATTGAAGGAATGCTTGTTGGAAGTATAAAGAAAGAGAGGGGTGTGAGCAGCAATGGTCTTCTAATTTGATGTTGTTTATTCTTTATCGGCAGGCGTAAATCCAAAGCATATTTCATGATCACTTCATATATGCTTATATAATTGGTTTGTTTGTTTATTGTTTTATTTTGCAACTTCTAACTGCGCTTTTTTTTTTGCTAGTGTTTTTCTTCCAGTAAAAAAGCGCGCAGTGCGCGTGCATTAATCGTAAAGGAGGTTTAGAAGGCACAGTGAAAGGGAAAGGCTGAGGAATAATCTATCAATGGGGTGGATGATGTTCTCCCATCATATATCTTAAAGGCCTTTATTTTTCGTGCACAGGAAGGGGGGGAAGGGGGAGAGGATGGGAAATGAATGTAATTCTTCTGGTAGCTGATGTTTGCTGGTAGTTCTTTAGGTGGTTGCATTAATACTAGATTCTGTCGATAAGAGAAGGTATTTGGAAAGGAATGAATATCCTAATAGTTTATCCAACTTAAAAAGTTGGAAGAAAAATTGCTGAGATTCAAAAGACAGCTGTAAAAATAATTTCCAGCTAGAGAGAAGTTTAGATATTTTATTCGCAATGACTGCTTTACAACTGATGAGTTCATATTGAGTAAAGTATAGGGAAAATTTTTCTTTAATGAAATATTTTTTTTTCTAATTAAAATATCAGATCGACTGAAGAAATAATAAAAGCAATAAGTGAAGGCAGTGTAGTTTTGGTATCAATGTTTTAAGCAATAATTATTTATAATTATACAGGATCTATAAGGGGGCTTTACCTAATTATATCAGAATTTGCCCATAATTAGTAATTCCTCCACTATCCTCGATTAAAAGTTACTGCTCATGTTTATTTTAATTCATCATTTCTTTATTTTTTTTCCTAAGAAAGCAATTTAAAACGTTTTTCTTCGTCTTTTATGATATATTACGATGTAGATGTATTTGTTCGCTGGAAAACATCCGACCGGAAATAATTGTAGAGACTATTTTAACCAAGAGCATACGCTAAATGAAACCCCGAATACGATAATAACTGGGGGCTAATTTTAAGTGATTCTAAGAGGGTGAATAGGTTCTATTGGTGAATTCTTTAGCCGTTTCTGATCCAAATAAAATCGTTTATCCCATCGCCATATGATTGTGATTTAAAAAAACCTAGCGGTAGTCTTGATCATGGTTGAGGTCATATTTAACCGGGGTGCATTAGGTAGTTTTTCAGGTATAGCCCGTTTTTTCGATAGAGGGAAGCAAAAAAAAAGTTCTTGGGATTCACCAATGAACGTCATAATATAAAGGACATATTTGAGCTTTCCAAAATCCCATTATTAACGAATTTATTACGATTGAGAAAATTCCATCGTATCGTTTAACGAAAGAGACGTTTATAGAATTGCATCGATTCCCCTCTTATCCCTCGTTTAGGCAACGGGTGTACCTATCTTTGTTCAAATATTCAACGTTGCTTATCTTTGCTCATTGCAGAAATATTATTTGGGAAATATATTTTATTTAATGGCCTATTTGCCTTTTTTGTAAACCATTGATTCAATGTTTGTTTTTTTATTTCAGTTGAAATTCACATTCGTTGAAATATACGTGAATTTATCTACTTAATAAAGTATAACAATGATATAATGAAATGAGTTAATAAATACGCAATATTGGATGCATATGTGGGAGTTTACTGAAACTATGGGGACTGGTAAAAATTAAACCAGAGGTTTTTTTCCCTCTAAGATTAGGATTTCGTGGTCTGCATTCCCGCACCCTTCCCCTTTCTTATGAGTTTGATGAAGACAGTTTAAGATCGAGGCATACACTTTGCATCGGTAAAGATGGGATATTTAAATTTAGATTGCTTGCGATGGAATATATTATATAACGGTAGAGATAGATTAATAGATGTAAAACAAAATGCCTATAATGAGCTATGAGGTAGCATACAATACCTCATTCATAATCGATATACAATTCCACCATAAATATTTGCATTTGTGCTATTTTCTTTTATTGCTTATTATTATTATTATTATTTTTTTTTTTGAATATTTTGTTCATTCCCAATATGCGTTCATTGCATGATTGGCATAACGGATATTACGAGTGTTTTTTGCATAATTTTTATATGTATTTAAGCATGAGTTTTTTTTTTTGTATATTATATTATTTTGCATATATAATTCGAGGGTAATTTTCTCTATTAATTGGTGCTGTCTCGTTTGGTTTGAAAATTTTGTTCATTATNATATAGATATAGCCGGACGGTGTTAGCGCACACTCCGGTATCGGTCAAGAATGAAGATTCCATATGGGTCTGGAGAAACATGGGCAGCTGGCTGTCAGTAATGTGTTGTACCCGTTGTTTGGTTAGCGTAATCGATACTCAAACGGAAAACACCCAATCGGTAGCAGCATCCCTTGGCTCATCTCCAACACGTCGAAAGTATGGTGCAAAGTTTCACCCTTTCAGCTAAAACCTGGAGACGTAAGAAAAAAAGATTGCTCCGACGTTGACCAAACACATCGAAATTAAGGGTGGAAGGAATGAAAGAGTGGAGCTGTTTCCTGGAGCATTGAAGAAGGATGGCTCTTTTTAAAAACAGACCACCATAACCCACAATGATGCAGGACTAAGAGGGATTTGCCAAGTGAGAGAAACGCCCTCGATGTGGTGAGCAGATTCGGTCAAAGATGATAGGTCCATGGCAAGCGAAAGTATGACGTCTAATAATGCACAAGACAAGGCGCTCGATGTTTGTGGCGCATTTGTCATAGCGCCCTTTACCTAAACACAATTTGCCATAGTAGTACTGCTTTTTTCATGTATATAGCGCGATTATCGAGATAGTCTTCTTTGAATGGTTAGTAAATAAATAAATAAATAAATAAATAAATAAATAAAATAAATAAACAAATAAATAAACAAATAAATAAAAAACTTTAAACGAGCAAACATTTTACAACCGAATCTCTAATTTCACAGGCAATGATGCATTTATTCAAAGGCATTTCATTAAGTTGCCCTCATAGATGTATGCGTTTAATTGTATCTTTGCAAACTTAACATGAGCGGGTGGATTCACTCGACATTTGCAAACCGTTATATTTTAATCGTCTCGCTAGCTGAGATACGGTCGTACTTATTATTTTGTGGTGGTTTTGTTCCTTTTTTTTTCGCTTTCTTCAATTCATTTTTATGTGGGTGTTATTTCGGTGTACGTGATTCAACACATGTGAAATGCTTTCTCACGTGATTTTATTTCCTTTTTTTTTTCTCTGCCGTTTAATTTTGAAAATGATATAAAAAGATTACCGTTGTGATCTACTGGTGAGTCGAAATTGAATTTAGCTCCGATATTGGTTGGAACCTTAGTCGGTTTTGACCTATGTGATCATTGGTTGAATTCTACCGCAGTGGTTGTCTGCATCGCTACCAATACCGGGTACAAGTCGGAGCAATCTTATCATTTAGAATTGTGTTGAAGGCTGCAGATTAACCTTACCGATTATCCCCATCTGGTGGATGGAAATTTCGGTATCAGAATCAACCAAAAATTTTTTTTTTTTTTGTAAATTTGTTATCGGTTAAGATCGATAAAGCAAACAACCTGCTTGCGTGGTGTAAATGATGAGAATGGAGACACCATTCTTAAGATTATACCTCACTTAAAGAATGATCTTGCATGGGAAATTTTGAGTTGATTAGACGATGAGGTCATGACCTAACGCGTTTGCTTATGCCTACGATGAGATGGTATAATGTATACACCATCAACCATCAGCAAGTACACGTAATTTGTGCCATGAATTTTGTCTAAATGTAAGATCACATGTTTTAGACTCGACTAGGGCAGATTTTACTATCACCTACGTTAGAAAATCGAATACTTATTGCGTCGTGACCTTTCACCTCCTTCCCCTCTACCTTACCCGACCATCAAAAGTACCAATGCTTGAGCGATCTAAGTAGAACTCGCTCGTTACCCTAATCGCAACCCGGCTTAAATCCATAACAGGGGGGGGGGGGGGGGGGTGTCTAAAACATTTAAATCCCATCCATCCCGTCCATCGCGCCACCGTTCTATCTCTCAACCCTAAATACCCAATTTGGGTATATACTTGATGACGATCGACACTCAAACTATAGCAAGCACCGCTAAGGATCTACGATCATCAAATGACCTCTTTTGTTATGTAGAGGATTTATGGCTGCCTATGGGCATAATGTGACAAATAGATGACCTCATGTATGTATTCAATTTTGAGCGAGATGATGTTCGAAAATTGGGGGATTGCCAAAAAAAAAACTTATTGCCAGTCGGCTGGCACAATGTTCTGTTCATTTTCAGTCCATTTTTGGCACAATAATAAAGTGCGCATATTTCGTTGCATTTAACGTTTAAAAACACTTTGTCGACGAAGATAGCGATAAAAATTTCACCGTACACATATATGTACGGTGGGTGTTTTTATTATTGATCGAGTTAGTTTGCGGCATTGACCCGATAACGTTCCATTCGTGTGTCCATCTGTCCGTGTGTCCATCTGTCCGTGATTATATTTTCGTTCTATGAAGAAATATTCTTATTCTTACAATGCCATAATGAAATCAATTACAGCGTAGACTAGACGAGTAACAATCAAACAAGGGATGATTACACCTTCAAACGGGCAGAATGGGATCGTCGGAGTGAACAAATCGGAGAGTGATGAGGAGCCACAAATCGAATGCGACGGTTAGTAAACTATTAAATTATTTCATATTTATTATAAATAACTTCCTATCTGTATAATTTCTCTAATTAGAGGGAACCTTTCTATATTGTGGGAACGCATAATGATATTTTCAGATGAGAACAGATATGCTCTTTATTTTGTTTACGGATTACTTGCAAGGTGCTCTTTATAAGTGCGTCGTAGGGGGGGGTGGGTGGGGGAAAGGGAGAGGGGGGTGGGCAAGGTAGCGATAACTCCTGTTGCAAGGGAACACTATCTATTATTGAGCCTGACAGTAACTTGTCCAGTCCATCGTTTTTCTTTACGATTTCCTGTAATTTTTATAAAAGGTATAATGTACCTTTCCGCTTCAACGGTATCTTCCCATCCTATACAATCTCTACTGGTGCAAATTCCCTCTTTTCACGTTACTTTTATAGTATTTTTCGTGTTCTACAATTTGGTCGCGTAGCATTCATAATCGTCTTCTGTGTCACTTAAAGGTAATATTCATATTCTACTATATGAAAATTACAGTAAATATCGTTTTATAACCCCCTATGGGCTAGAATTACGACATCCGATTAATGTTCGCTACTTAGAATCCATGGGAGCGACCTCATATTTAACTATATAGAAATATTAGCAAATATTTTATAGAGGAGGAATTACAGTAATAAATTTCGATAAGTGCTTATTTCAAGCGATTAATGGTAATTATAAGATTTTTAGATATGGCAATATAGTAATATAGTTAGTTTTCTTTAGATCTCATCGATTTGAAGGAGGACATCTACTATAATGATTGCATTATGGAACGTATCATATCGTTCGTTCCAAATATCAAGGTGATTTCCTAATACCCACTATATTCTCTTATTAGGTATTTAGTGATGAACTGCGATGAGTCTGAGTGAAACCTGGCTCCGGTTATGAACCGGCGGCTGCTTCCGGATAAATTAAAACCGGTCCCGTGACCGGATTATCATCGTATATTCATGGATTCAACCGTCCCCGGTCGCAGTCTGGTGTAGAAATGGAATAAGGTTTAGCTAAGTTTTTTTATCCTTTTCACCGAAGTGGCCCATCTGAAATATGCGTTGCCACATTTTGATAACCGATCTTCTACGCTATTTGATAGGTCTATCGGCAAGCTATAAAGGCTGGAAAATGCACAATCAAAATTTTAGGTTGGTTGTTTGATTTATTTGGTTTATTCGATATGTCTCGAGAATAGGTCGCAGTTTTTTTCGCGTTTTCTTTTGCTAAAGAGCTTCTAATAGGCTAAGTTTCGAGGTTATTTTTGTCGCTGAATCTCTATAGGAACAAATCTTCTGCTCCTTCGTCCCCCATATACCAATTTTTAAAATTTTGGGCAATTCTATGTGCAATAAACCATGGCCTTAGTTTTTTCTCGTCGAACGACTTAATCTTTCACCCTAAAAGTTGTTATCTTCCACTATCAGAAAAGTTGTTATTGTCTCGGTCCTTCACTCCCCTCCCTCCCCCTCTTTCCTCCATTTCCTCCACAACAACAGGGAAGGGCTTATACAAATTTTTGGTGCAACAGAAAGTAATAAAGTTTAAGAATTTTGACCCCTGTGAAATAGCAGAATTTCTTTCTAATTCCAAACACATTTTATCTATGAATAGTGTGGAATGATCATCAAAGGAGAGTCCTTCTTGAAGTGATGCATTCAACTGAACATCTGAAGATTTTATCTCTATTAGAAGAGTGGAGTTTGTTTTCGGGTCATTCAGCAGTTGATTTAAATTTGTTTATTTTAGGACCGCGTCAACATAGAGCTGTGTTCTAAGCGAATGCAGTATCTTAGTATGCGCAGTCCTTATAGCAGTTATGGCCTCAACAATTCCCTCCTCGACATCAACTATACGGTTAGCTTATCTACAATTTATTTGAATAAACACCTTTATTTATATATAGACGGATAAGAGGGATGTGTCTACGTGGAATTAGTTGTATCGATGTGATTTCTTTTTCGATCAATAAAATTTCCGAATATTTTTGGATGCTGTGGTCGTTAAAACTCTATTGAAGATTATATCACAATTCAGCTGTTGTGTTTTTGAATTTGTTAAGGTTTTATAGGTGGTGTTTTGTTAAGTTTACATCCGTTCGTTATAGATGGTCGAGCCGACGATGTCGTTGAATGTGGCAAGCAATCGTGTGAACGTGCCATCACTAACGTCGGCGGAGCGCATCGCTTCAGAGGTGCCAATAAGCGAACAACCCGGTTTATGCATACTCGTGACGAAGGCATTGCTCAGGCGATTCACTAGGCAGATCAAGGAAATTAGACTGGGTGGCATCACTGATTGTGAACGTCGTCTCGGCTATATTCCCAATCACCAGGCATCGTTTCCTATAGATTTTTTGATTTTTCACGTTTTTCAGGTATGCTATTTACGGAATTAGTTAAACTTAAAGGTGTATAAAGTTTTTTTTTAAACAAAAAGGTGAAAGATTTCGAAGGGTTTTAGATAAGAAAGAAATGAAATGAAAATTTTTTGAAATTTGAAATGTGAAGTGACCGCCTCAATAACAGCATGGTAGTTCCTTAAATTTCGCACCGTTTTCTCTCTTTACTTCCTTTTTACCTCTTCAACCCCCCCCCCCCCCCCCCCCCCCCCCCCACCACCTTCCACCCCCCTCTTTCTAGTACCCCTGCTTTACTTACGAGCCTGGCTGGTGACTGCAGGCGTAAGTAATATATCAAATAAATTCGCGTCCAAATCAATTTATATAGCGTTTGACACTTTGTTTTTAGTGTTTGACGGTTTCATTGTCTAAACAAACGCCATAGCAATTGAACGAGTAGATCGATCTCACCGTGTTTTGAAGAGGGTGATCGAATTTCCAATGCCTGCCTGTTGAGGCATTATTCCTGACTTTCTTTTTTGGTATTCTGGATTGTCGTGCAGTGCCTTAATGCTCTTCATGATGTATTTAGTCTCTGTTGTATTTGATTGTAGGCCAATTATATGCAGATTTTGGTTATATATGCAAATTTCGTATAAGACTACAGTTAAGGTGGTCGTATATGTAAAACTTGAACTTTATTCATCACTGCTCATTGATTTATGTTACATTGTTAAGAAGTCGGATTTAGAGATGAGGTAGAGGTATATAAGGTTGAGCTTAATACCATTCTATGGCTTACATATTTCAGTTAGTGGTGACACGCGATTTATGTGAAATATTCGATGCCCTGCCACATGCCAATTCATTATCTCTTCGCAACTGTTGCATCACTACAGATGTGCTTCAGTATTGTGCGTTGAATTTTTAGCATTATATAACCACTATACTTTATGTTATATTTATATTCTTGGAATCATTGAAATACCTTTGGATATTATTTACCACTTCTGTGCCTATCTCTAGTAACAGCAATATAAAAATGCAGCTAGGAAGTACGCTTGTATTGAAGATGGAGGGAGGAAAATGAAGAAAGGATAGAGGCATTCATCGAATATCATTTAGAGGCAAGCAAAATTTAAATGCTTTATGTCAGGATTAATAGCATATTGACCAATAGTTTTTTTTTTTGCATTTCTGAGATAATCAGATTGCATGAATATTGCCTCTCATCGAATGGTTGCCAAATTGGTGATAATAGCTTGAGGGTGATCTTCAGCAATCACTTATCTTAATAATTTAGGAAAATTATCGTTACTTCATCGACGATTTTGATTAGGAGCTTGAATCTTAACTTGAATCAAAAAATATATTACAGCTTCACTATTTTTGAAAATTGCAAATATAAAACAAACTTTGGAATTGAATTTGCTGATATAAGTAGTATATAATAAGTGAAAATTTGTTGCAGGGTCGAAACAGGATTCAGCTTTAATGCGACGCATTTCGTCGCTTTGTTTTCATAGTATTTGGTTCGATAGAGCCGAAGATTGCGAATTCTTTGTCGTTAGTTCTTTTTCTTTTAATTTCCGTTTGATTTATTTTCTTGCAAAGGCGGAGAGATAGTCTTGCAGTTCTATGCCAGGTNATTATTTTTATTAATATTTAAAAAAACCACCGGCAAGAACGCCTTTTTAAACCTTTAATTAGCGTAATTCCATTACAATTTACGATGTAGATGATCTTGGTATTATAGTTGATTCGAGGTTCAATGCAGTGTTTCCTCCATTGCTAAGCATACATCCCAGAATTGTGAATTGCATTGTCTGTACTGTGCAGCGCAGATGTGTTGAACATTAATGTAAGGCTTTTATTACGAGCTATTCATTCGTTATTTTCTTTTTAATATTGAAATATTTGAAAACATTTAAATCGTTTTACTCTAAATTAAATCTTGACCATTTATTAACGCAGAAATATTATCATTATGCGTATAATAATTCATTATGTCGTTCATTCACTTGCAATCCTTAAATCTTCAATTTCATCAACGCATATTGCTGTAGTCATTTCGTGTTGTATGTTTATGAATTTCCGCTTTGAATTTCTGTATGCAGTTATGATGTCTGTTGATTGCACGTCGACGTCGTGCACTTCTCGATTATCCCCTCTTTTGCTTCCCATGCATACTTACCTGCATTTTTTCCCTGCATGGGACGTGAAATAGGTAAGTAAATATATTAGTAAAGTTGAGGCATAATGGATGTGAATAAAATATAGTTAGAGATTCAGTTTTTCAAAGTTTTTCCTTAATCATATAACGGCTGATTGCCTATTCCACTTTATTTAGATGTGCAAGGCGTTTGTTGCATAGATTTGCAGAATATTGTACCGCCAAATGTACGTCGCCTGCATCTATCGGATTGTGGTGCACAAACGATCATGAATTTGACGAAAAGAGTGCAAATGATAGGCTCAAATATTGACTACTTATACATTGCACTCGACTTCAGAACGTTCAAGAACGCCACCGAGGCTCTTAATGTACTCAAGGTATGCGATTCAGGTTGAAGTTTTATTCAGTAGTTCTTGGTCATTCTACTACCTCAGATAGCTGCTAGCAGATGATAGGTTGGAAATTAGTGGGAATTGATGTGACTTAATATTAATATTCATTTTTGTTTCAAGCAATAATATGGCATTTGGATGGAAATGAAAACTTTACGCAAAAAATATCTTTGCTTCCGACTGCTTGGCACTTATCTTTTATCATAGCTTTCATCAGTGCACAAAGTGAACCGTTCTCTGAATGGATTATAATTTAAGCCTTCAATCTTTCATTTATTCTACGAGAATCACCCATGAATTCATAGGATTTAAAAAAAAAACAATAAAGCATCTCTTCGAACTTTTGCAAGCAAAATTTTGATGATTCCTACTACTGACAGGAATTTGAACTGATTGGATTGCTTGTTGCTGACATTGCCGTTGGGTTGTTGAAGTAGATCTTGAACTACTTGTGCTCTCTTCAACCTTAGTCTTTTACCTACCAGAGTTCCCATTCCTGACACTTCCGTTTATTTATCAAGCGGCTCCAAAGCAATAAATGAGAGAGCAACGGCTATTGATGTGTATATATGATGGGAAAGTGTTGTGTTTTAGAAGGCGAACAATGTAACCAAAGAGCTGCACCTGTGCATATGCATGACAAATTTGGCAATCGAACCAGGCTACCATGCACTCCTTGAGGCATTGCCCCGTATGGTCGATCTATCGGCGATCACAACTCTGCAACTCGATGTTGGTGCATTCAGACCACTCAATTATCAAGGATATGAACGCTTTTTTGGTGGTAAGTGTGAATGCAATTTTCATGGAATTACTGTGCTACAGTAATCGATACTTTTTTTGATGAAGAAATAAGGTATGTATCGTTTGAAGTACTTACATTGTTATCACTCACTCACTATCGTAGTTAATCTTAGCAATGCCGGTCTTATCGCTGGTTTCTTTGATCGGTTTACACCACAAAAATGGGATACCCTTAGGTATAAGGTAATATTGCCTGATTACCATCGAAACGATGAGGAATATTAGTGCATCTTACTATTTACTTAATGTTTAGGTTTTTTAACCGGGAAAACGGAATCACTCACTCACTATCGTAGTTAATCTTAGCAATGCCGGTCTTATCGCTGGTTTCTTTGATCGGTTTACACCACAAAAATGGGATACCCTTAGGTATAAGGTAATATTGCCTGATTACCATCGAAACGATGAGGAATATTAGTGCATCTTACTATTTACTTAATGTTTAGGTTTTTTAACCGGGAAAACGGAAAGTGGGTATTCGAGTTTTGTTTATTGCAAAATTTGGTTTACTTTTTACTTATTCAGTTTAAAATGGTTGAGTTATTGGTTAAAGTGAAAGGACGAATGAAGAACATTGGATGAGATTAATGAATGTTTGTTAGCAATTATAGCACATAAGCAGACAAAAGGGAGAAGTTTTCCAAAATGCTTTTGGTGGATTTGTGGTGTTATTTGGAATATCTATCCATAAAGAAAAGTCGGATTTTTTCAAGTATGAAGGCGAAGGAGTTAAAGTTGTATTGATAATCCATCATCAGATTATCACCGATTTATAAACTTTTACTTCTCGTGATGAAGGAAGTAAATGTTGGAAAATCTATCGCTTCAAATCATTAGAAAAATTTAAGATTTTCTATGTTTGAATAGTCGACTTTCAGGTTTGATCTACATGAGCAACCTCAAATCGTTGTTCTTGTCGGGACGTGCGATTGCCCATCAGAGTCTGCCAATGTGGTCAGCGATCGTAAATGGGGTAGCCCAGTTGTCGACACTCGAATTTTTGAGTATTCACGAGCTGTGTAAGAATATACGAGCAGAGAATATCAACGAACTATGCACCACGTTACCACCCAATCTGCTCTCTTTTTCAATGGGGAATTCGACCCGTTTCAGTGATGATAACATGATGCATCTTGTTCAGGTTGGTGTCCGCTTTTCCATCACCAATTAAATTTTTTATGGACATTATATAGTTTTGAAGATTCTCAAGTTTGCAGATTTTTATCGAAGAAAATTTTGAATTGTGAGAGGAGAGGGGAAAGTGAGGAATTTCAATTATTACACAACATCTTTGAATTTAAAAAAAAAAAAGTTGAATTATATGAATGATTAGTTGATTCGTATGAAATGTTGCAGAGATGCCCCACACTGGTTTCATTGCATTTTCGAGGTCTGCGTAAAGTTAGGCTGCAGACATTGGCGTTAGCGGTAAGTTTATTAGGCAATCTACGCCGTCTAGCTATTTGCCGCATGGGTCCTATGGACGAATCGATATATCGTTTGGTCGCCGACAAAAATGCAACACCATCTCTTGAAGCTGTCATTCTTGGTGGAAATAGAGCACCACTTTCTTCTGGTGAGTATTTTTCACGGTCATATTTAATAAAATATTAGACGGTCATATGCGCCACTTTCAGTTTTTTTTTGTGGTAATTAAAGGCATACGATCGTTTATCACTATGTTCATTAGTGCATTTTTTTTCATAAAGAATTAACGTTTGTCCCTGTAATTGCCTCGCCAATAGAGTCTGCTTTATGAAACTTCATGTGGTTAGTAAACAGATTTATATGTTTTTAAGATTTTAATCGGAACGATTATTCATTCGTCTTTTTTAATGGATTCTAATTTAATGAAAAAATCGATTTCCTGATTTATTGAATGCAATTCTTCGATTACTGCATATGACATCTTCTAAAGAAATGAACTCAACCTGCATATATTGCAGAGGATTCGATTATGCAAAATTGAGAAAAACCTCAGCGATAGATCGAAATCAACTTGTTGATTTATATTTGGAGGGGAATTTAATTGCTGAAACGAATTGAGCGATCAAAAACCACTTACATAGGTCATCCGGAGAGGAAATGAGGAGGGGTTTGGGGCATTGCACTGCCCTCTTCTTTTCCTTATTTCCCAAATTCTTTGCCATTCATATATTACACGCAAATTTTTATCTCCCTTTTGAATGTCCCTTCAAATATTTTACGAATATAAACTTGCTGTGGTGTCGCCTTACCTTCCACCCTCCCCCCTCCTCCCTCGTTTCCTAAAATTGTCGACATTACAATGTCTTTAATTTTGCAGAGGTGTTGCCATTGCTACATGCACGCTTCCAAACAGTGATGTTCATCTGTCATTCATCTCGTTGGAGGGAGTCGGAGTACTGCATGTGGCGTGTGCAAGACGCTTATATGAAGCTTTTGGCTGCATCCTGGTTTACAGAGTGTCCCGGCTGTGAGAAGGATGTGAGCCTTATTGAAGACGACGATTTCTAGGAGCTCCGTCCGCATTTCTGTTTCGGCGACCCATTCTTCCTCTCAGTTTGTTTGTATCCTTGTTCCTTTCTTGATCCCCTTTCCCCTCCCTCATCTGTCCTCATGGTCTTTCATTTTTTTTATCCGAGATTGTTTGCCTGGTTAAATGTTGCGTGTATAGCTGCTTCCTGTCTGTTTTTTCTCCTTCCCATTCACACAGTTTTATTGGCGGTCTAATTGGTTTCATCCTCGTTTTGGTTCATGCATCCCCGATCCATTTGGAAGTTTTTTTTCTATATGTTTCATGTATCTTCTTGATCCCATCCTCGGCGTATTCGTTGGTTCATTTCGTTTGCTGGTGATATAGCGGTAGTAGAAAGGAAGACTTGCACATTTACCCTAAAAACAAGGGGGAGGGAGGGGATAGATAAAGAAAAAAAAAGAAAATAAATTTGCATAAAATAAATAAATTTAAATAGCCAGGGAGAAGTGAATCATATGAATCGTAGAAGGGTTTACAGTAGGGATTATATTATTCAAATTCGCCCCCCTTTTTTAAGCGACCTGTTTTGAAATGTGCTTTACTACTGATGAGCGTTACGCGTTTCTGTGTTCTGTTTTTCTTTCGACAAACGGATGCAGTGTTTCACCCGTTCATTTAGTGATGAATATATCGCTAAACCCCTTCGTTTTTATAGTAACATATCGACTATCGCAATATATTATATATCTGCCTGAATATAGTATGATGAATTGCACCAAAATATGCATTTCTTTGAAGTGCTCATGATATAATATAGTATAGCAGTGATAAGAAAGTTTTTTTTTTTTAAAAAGTATAATGTACACGAGTATGCAACAAATTAACAGATATTTTCATTCGTGTTATACAATGATTTAATATGGGTACTTAAAATTTTTCAACCGGTATGCTTCAACAGTTTGTATTACGGTAACCTATAGCAAAATGTTCTACTACTGTAAGAACGTGGTGAGTGTTAGCAAAATATCCATCACTATTTTTGATGTATTGTGTTGCTTATCACAAATTTTTTTTTGATTCGTATGTGAAGGTGAAATGTTTGATGGTAAGCATGAATTAAGTTCTACAAAATGATGAGAGTATTACTCTCGTCATGTCTTCTCTAAGGTGGTCTTATGCTTCCACATAACCAACACATTCCTTTTTTTTTGTGTACCATATTCCCGGCAATCTGTATATTTACAGTAAGAAAACGTGATGTTAATCGATGGCGATTTTTCGGTTTGCCTTTTCATCGTATGTTTCTAATTGTCATCTTTATTCTCGTTGCCGTTTATACGGCTTATTGGGTTTGCTAGACGCCAACGTATTGATTTATTGTAATGGAGTAGATGGTTAAGTAAGGGGATTGGCACACCTGAATGGATTAGTGACGATTTTTGAAGGGAGATGAGAACACTTGAAGATATGTAAATCCGACTCATATTCAAATAAAAACGTAGCCAAATAACGTTATAGTTTTGGACTTGCGGGTTTTTGTGAACGTTTCGGGCAGTAAATACGAATGTTTTCTGCATATGATGCATTCGTATATAAAGCCGTCGTTAGATGATCGCAAATTTGATTGCGAAAACTGGCTGATAGCGGCTTTAGAGGCTGAAGCATCACATCTTGGTCGAGCTCGAGGCGCTTGCATCGACCGATTCCGAGATAGTGGTCAAGTATCGAGGGTTTTTGCTATCATTTTTAAGGCAACATAAAGGCAAAGCCACGTTAGGCAAGAGGATTATAGGTGGAGGTGTGTGATCATTCATGATCAGACTAACGATGTTTTGCATATCGAATGGATGTTACCTTTTATGAGCTGAGGTTGGCGTCAATAGTTGAATCCAATCTCGACGAATAAAATGTCTGCTTGTGGGCAGATGATATACGATGGTAAATCTTGTGCAATTACTACGATTGTGTGGACATTTGATTCCCCTAAAGGCATCACTTCTGTAAGATGTGATTGATGCTCATTTGTCATCGTCATTTGTTTGGCTGTGTTTAGTCCCATAACTGATTTCATGTGGGAAATGTTGTTTGTTCGGTTCAAAATATAATATTCTTTTAATGCTGCTGTTGACTTCCATTGTATATGAACACTGAATGCCATATCTATAATCTCGGGTAGATCCCATAATCAGCTTTTATTATCAATCAATTGTGGCATATTTACTCAGCAACCAATCGTTATAGTTAAAAGAATATGCGCTCGTAATCGTAGAAGAAAGTCACTGATCAACGTTAAAGCCATATCTGCTAAAATACCAACCACTATGGTCAACGAAACAACTCGAAATAAATCGTTTCTTGAACAATTGGGAAGGCGATAATATTTTCAGGATTAAGTTTGGATCGCGACAATACCCATCATAGATCAACTTTGCGGTGTACCATTTCACCGAGAGGAGTGTGGAAGGAGATGGCAAAAGCTTTTGCTTTTTCCATTGGGAAAATATCTGCTCCCCCCCCCCTCCCCTCCCTTCCAAATACGATATCTAAAACTTCCATAAGCAATAAATCTGAGCGTATTCTCAGTGTTCACTCAAGTACCACATATTGGAAATATTAAGCTGATCGACTAGTGGTTTATTCACACTATTGAAAATAAAACAGCTAAACGATGAAGAAATTACTAATTAATATCGCCAAACATCTTCACCAGGTGGAATCGCAGCAATTCGATCCGCATACATTTTGCTATGTCCTTTCATCATTTGCACTTTATGATAGCCGGCAGCCTCCCAACATTGACCTGAAATTTGAGAGGTATGGTCATTAAGGTTTATAGGGTTGATCAAATTAAATACTTGGCCTCGAATTACACAACAAAATTCAAATAGGAGCTGTTGTGTGATATAAAGGTGTGTATTGGGTAACGACAAAATGCCTGAAAGGGGTGCTACACCTTGCACTCCCCTCTTCCTTCCATCCTTCTTTATAGTGGGTCGTCAAAGATGCTCTAAAAGCATCACACTTGGAAACCACCTCTCTACACGACTGCATCATGTGTTACTATTAGGAACCGAATTTGTTCATTATTTCTCACCTCTAAATAACTTTCAACAATAGCGGCAGCTTCCTTCTAAAGAAAGTATCAATCAGCTTTACAGCTATGATAGAGATTTCATTTAGCGTCACTCAGTTGTCCTAAAATAGCACCACCATAGAGTGACGAGATAACACTATGTGAGGCAAAATAGTGAGGTAGGAGTACACCAAAGTGGGATAACGACTGAGTGTGGGGTGGAGAACGATTCAGAGCAATTACAGGCTGCACCACTAGACGAAGTAAAGCAGCAACGAGGTGAAAAACTCGATGTTTCGTAACCTCTTAAACTTGCATAAGCATTCTTGCACCTGTTATCACCATCAGCTTCAGTAATATCTCTTCAACGCGAAACGTAAAGCTAAGAAGAACACTTTCGATTAACTTTAGCCTACGAAGACTTTTTTAGAAGGTTATTATTGGCATATATATTGGTACATATTGGTGATGTATAGGTTCTATCGCAAAAATGATTGATCATAGTGGAAATTTTCTAAACAGATAGATATAAAGAACGTTGAGAGCGTACCAAAATAATAGATGAAGGGTACGGCCATCCACTTATATTTGTGCTCCCAAATCGCTTTCCTGAAGAAGTAGGTGAACGTAAATGTGCCCATTTGGGACGCACTCAACGATCTGAAACCATATACGATAATTAGTAGATTCAATAAATTGCACCTAGTGCTGTTGTTCATTCGAGTTTAACGAATCGGGTGGACGTTTGCCGAATAGATGCATATCCAATGCAGAAATACGACCATTTCGTTTCCATTCACGGGTATGATTCCAATCGATGAGGATAATACTCGCCGCGATGATTGGACCCAAATAGAGAGGTAAACGCTTTCGAAAGTGATACCAAAAGTCTTCGATCATCGTTAAATGCTTAAATAATAACACTAAACAAAATTATGAGCCGAAATAATAACTCATCTACCAAGACAATCCTAAGTTCTAGAACTCCCTCTCTCCACCTTCTATCACGTCGCTAAGTTAAACGAACGCAACTATTAATAAATCAAAGACGACCACAACACTCGAACGCTTCCAAGAAAACAGCAATGACTGATGCTACAATTGCTGTTACTATTGCATGAAAAATTCGTCCTTTGCAGCTCAATCTTCAGCGACAAAATCACATTCTGCAGCGCTATATTATTATCAATTATATATCAAAAAAAAATCGCATCAAACCAATAGTACACTCCTATCAAAGACGTCGATAACGAAGTGCAATGAATAAATTAGATAGAAATAATGAGTATTCATGAGGAGCTCATGGCGGAATTTCTGCAATACCCTATACTCAATGTTTACGCTATGGTGGAAGAGGTGATGGATAACGTGAAATCACTAGTTGCGACAGTGCAAGTCGGCCAAAGTAGCCAGTATCTGAAGCCAGTTCAAAAGGCCGAAGAGGAACAACTTCACGAGCGCTCTGTGGTACTTGTTGGAACTATGAAAGTCACTTGCGTCGCTCTTCCTTCAAAGGAAGAGGGGATGTCGAATGTGGGATGGGTTTTAGAAATTTTCAAGGACTTGCGAAACATCCCTGCAAGAATGGCTCCGCGAATACTGAAGATCTCAGAACCTACAAGTACCCACATCGCCCATTTAATTGTTTTCAATATTTTTCACTAATTGTTCCATTTTCTCGAATATTTTTTCGTAACTTGTTTGTGCACAATTCTAAATCTGTTTTGTGGCAAATACTGAAAGATAAAATTACCGTTAATTGACGATGAAATTTTACAACAAAGATTTCATTGTGCACCACTTTGTGAGAATAAAATTGGCTGCCTCAGCTGGTTTCATAAATACGCATTCAATGCACTAACCAATAGTGTATTCAAAAAGCCTCTTGAAAAGGCTTACCGTTAATAAACCTAAGATCTATGGGTCCATCATCACAATCACTACCTGTGGTCTCTGAGAGTCACTCATCAATCCATATGTCGAAATGTATATTTGCCGTTGTTATTGTTCTATTGATACGTACAATTAGTGCTATTTATGTTACGATTGATAAAGTTGAATATGAAGAATACGACTATTTGGTGAGTGAATTAAAAATATTAATTGAAATTCATTTGTAAGTAATAACTCAAACTATCAAAGTCATATCGTAATAGTTTTGCAATATTTTTAGATTTTCTCTTATAATGGAATGAGACTTGAATATTGCAGAAAAAAAAATTCAATCATTTCATTCGTTCTTTTTCTATCTAATAATGTTGTAAGCTGAATTTTGCATTTAAATAATTTGATCATATACTTTCGCTAATTATTATTCTTTTAGGTCTAATTAAAGAAATATGCTTGGTAAGACACATACGACTTGAGAAGGTAGCAATACAACAGTGGTCAATTCAGGAAATTGAAATATAAGGCAGAATGAGGAAGAAGAATTAAATCAGTCTTATTCAAGGCAAGAAGTGGAGATCGAAGAGCGTGAGAGGGGTAG
>QEWY01001864.1:46887-108267 GCA_006503575.1 Baylisascaris schroederi | reverse complement strand
TTTTTTTTTGGATGTTATCCAATATTTCTGATTAGTATCTTCCTCGATCAAAACTTTGCACGTTTAGATCTTCGTATTTTTTAAAGATCTAAAAAAAAAGTATTTCAAAAAGCATTTCTAACATTTTCATCGTTGGGGAATTTGTATTACAAAAAAAAAAATCGAAATAGTTCAAGCCTTATCCACAAATTTTAGTACTTTCATTAGTTGCAAATATCATAAATAATTCTAAAATGTTGAGTGATATTTGAGATTTTCACTATTTTTGAATATATAATGAAAAAAAAAGTAGACGGTAAATTCACTTTATAGTTTTATTTTAAATACTCCTTAATGTGATTTAATTATGTTTCTATTCTATTACAGATATTAAAGAGATCAACGAATCGCTTGTATATAGCGCATTAATCGTGACGAAAGTGATTCTACTTATCATTCTTGTATATATGATCAAATTGATACGTGATCAAAATCGTAGATTTAGACGAGATGCATACGATCGTTCATTAAAGGTTTATTAGCGTGCTGAATTTAAATATTAAATTTTTTATTTAATATGAATGAAATGATGATAAAAATGAGCGTATATGCAAGAAACGGAAGCATCGAGATTATTTATGAAAAATTTGAGAAAAAACTTCCGTATCTTTTGGGGTGATTTTTAATTTTCATTGAGAATTTTTATTTATTTATTTATTTATTTGTTTATTTCTGCATATTTTGGTGCGATTTTGAATTTTATTTTTTATGAAATTTAAAGTTCAATGAAATTAAATTTTAAATGAAAATTTTTTCTTATATCTTTGCATGATATCAAATTTTTAATGAAAGTTTCTTTCATATTCTTCGTTTTTCTTCTTTGCAATCTATATTTTAGAGAGCGGAAAGCTTTTGCGTTGTTGAAGAAGGATGATAAAAATTTGAGAGGAAATGAAACTACAAATAACATTAATTGTTCTAAACGACTTTAAAATATCATTGACATTGTGGATGATCGCTTCTTTCTTTTAATTTTTTAATAGCATATTTTTGGAATTCTTTTTTTTTGCATAAAAATTGTATTACTCATCGGAAATAATGCAGTAAGTAAACTTCTTGTGGCATTTTTTTGGTGCAGTAATGATATAAATGAAAAATATTTGCATAAATTTTTCATTCTTAATTAAGAAAAAAAATTTTTTGATGATTTTTATAAGATTGCCTACTCTATTTCTTTGTTTTATTTCATAAAAATTCTATTTTTTTTCACTTCGCTTCAATTCATTTATTGCTCAATTTTTCATTTCGTGAAAATTCGTGAAACCAGACTAACTCTATAAATGAATTATAGTAACACTCTAACAACACTCATAAAGTAAAAATTGATATCGATTTGCAATAGAAGTTAATTTGCATATTTAGTGAGAATCGAATGTGAGCTGTTAGGCTAATTAAATTTAAATACATCGTTGAATGTTTAATCAAAGATAGATCATCCGTTAAAAATTTTCGCCTTGACAAAGAAAAAAATGGACCACTAAAGTTTCGTTTCGATAAGGTTCGATTTTTTTTCCGCATTATGCGGGATTCGATGATATTCATTTACAAACTTCATAAAATTTTCTTCGAGTGATATTCATCGATCGTATTTGCACAATTTTTTCGCAACTTTATATTATTGCCTATGAAATGGGTTTCCTTTTTTTTGCAATGTATATTCTCTTTTATGAAGTGATAATACATCTAAAAATAATAACCAGATTATTTATTTCCGTTCAGGCAATATCGCCGTCTATCAATCGAATTCCACCATCCGATGTACGCATCCTTAATTTGAACGTATAGGAGGTGATTTCGTTATTCACTCATATTTGGCACAATCATTTCGTATTCGATCCATCGAATAGTGGCAATACTTCTTCAAGAAAGCGAAGGCACATTACGAATTCATTGCTCAGCTATTGTTTTATCAGTTTTTCTTTTTTCAAAAAAAAAATAAATTGTTGATGGCTCTACAACCGTTCAATCTCATTCATCTATCATCTCTTTGTACAAATGAAAAACAGTGATAGAACAAAATAGCAGAATATACCTTATCTCTCTTCATATTTTTTTTGTAATTAAAAGCATTATTAGACAACAACAAACAAACAGACAAACGTAATGCATTCATTTTTTTCTTTTTAGCATAGATGATTAAAGAATGTGAACAACAATGGCATTGTGACGTTGATGCTTTGTGGATTAAATGATGAAAGGAATATTTCATTGAAAATCGCAGATGCGAATACGATGAGTTTATACTTTTCACTAAAACATATCTTTCAATGGCTATTTCATATTTTATTGGAAGGAAATGCGTATTATTGTGTTCAGTTGATCGAATTTATTCGATATTTGAAACATTTTAATTTATATTATTTCATTGAATTTCAGTATATNCGCTATTGAAACGAGTAAGTTAAATTCCTATGCATTTCAATGATTTACTAGTATTATTTCAACTTTTAAACTTGAAATTTCCTTATTTAAATTTTCATAAATGAATTATCGGCATTAATCAAAACACTGAAGTCTTTAGTCATCCAAAAAAAAAACAGTTTATTCATTGAATACAACCATAAAAATGAGCGAAACGAAATACGAAAAAAAAATTTCATGCGATTTGATTACTTTAAGGTTTTGTTGATTAAGGCGTGATTTATTAAGAATTAAGATGTTACATACAACCGATATCATTCGATCTTAATTCTAACATATATCGTCACCATATAGTAGAAAGCTTATATTTATTGTGTGGAAAGACATCTTCGAAATTAAAAAAAAATTTCACAGCTAATTAGATAAGAAACCTTTCATTTGTACCGTATGCACAACATGTCCTTAACATCTCTATTACCTACAATTTCCATTTGCCACAAATTAATACACTCGAATAGATTTTTGTCATAAATGTGAAAATAAAAAATTGGCAATCAAGAAAATTCTTTTAAAATATTCGATTTAAATTTTCTTTTTGTAATCTAAAGCCGTAAAATAATGAAAGTTTATTTACTATATAGGAAATAGTTCGATCGTCATTTCTTGCGGATTTTTTTTGCCATTTATCGTTGTTATTCTCTCATCATCAACGATGACGTCTATAGGAAATACACACCCCTCCTCTAGTGTATTGCTTACTTATTTGCAATTGTTTTTTTTATATTGTTTGATGAGTATCTTTTAAAACACAAACAATGATTGGAATTATGAGTCTATACAACACAAAATGATATGCGATCTTAAGTGGGTGAAAAGTTTTCTACCGTTTGATTAATTTTAATAAATATATTTAATTTTTTCGATTATTATCGGGTAAGCTGATGTGACACTTCAGTGAGAGGAAGTGAAACTTATTTAACCGCAAAGAATAGGTATACTTTATCACCTAAAATAATAAAGAGGGATTTAAATGCTCATAAAAGTTTATAAGATAAAAAGCGAATCATTTGAATGATGAAAGTTATATAAAATTATTCCAACAATCACAAATATGCTGAAAAAAGTTAACAATTTTTATTGTTACTTTAATTTCGAATTGCTTTATAAAGAACAATAATTTTTTTTTTGAAATGAAACATAATTGTTGTTTTAAGAAACCAAGAAAAAAAATGAGTGAATTGCGGTAATTTTCAAAACGATATCGGGTGTTAGTGCTATGCAAAAGATTTGCCGGAGTATTAGCAACAATATGTTAGCAAATAAACATCAATGGGTGAAATTTCTTTCATAGAACAACGGCCAAAAATATAGCAAATTGGCGGCGAATGAAGGGAGATTAAGATAAGAGGGTGGGGAAAATGAGAGAATATCAGATAAACAACGATTGTTTATATGAGGTGACATTAATAAGTAGAAGAATTTCTAGTCGAAACAATGTAAGGACGCACGCAGCATCTGTTGTGGCAATTACAGGTAACGCCCATTGCCATGTATTTGAGAATCTTTACCGCATTCTGAATTCCATAGAGAATAACTCCTATAGCCATAGAATTGATGCTCAATAGAAAAATAAACATGAAAATGGAAACATTTATTGCCAGTCAAGGTGGAAATAAGCATATTTAAGGTGATGGCCATCAATTTGTTGGTTATTCAGTATAGTGACACCGAATTTTGTTATATTGTACGCAATTGAATATGAACAGCTGTGAAAACAAATTCGATGAGATATTCATTCTCGACCTTTCGTTGATATTTGATTAAATCCTCTATATTGCTGCCTATTATTGACTATAATAATATGTTTACTGCAATTAGAGAGTCGCATAAGTATAGAGGTATTGCTATATAATAATGAATAACATTCACTTGGAAAGGCTTATATATGTTGTGTGATAATTTAGAATGCTCGAAAGTTTTATTAAATAACATAAGGGAAACGCATATAGCGTTTGTCTTGAAACTTATGCAGTCATGATAGAGACTTTAACTGGCCACTGGCCATGGGCTGTTCAACTATTGACCACCGGCTGTCAACAATTAGCAGGAATTTATATGTCTCTGAATTGATTCAATTTTTGATCGATACAATAGTTTATTCAAACATTATGTGGAGAGTTTTCGATGATCGAGAGTGATGAGCATTGCATCCTCATCATTGTCTTCGGCCTTTCTTTTTTCTAGAATTTAAACGCCATTAAAGAATCTTCTCTCTTTTGCTTCAACTCATGATTTGCTCTCAAAGAATCCTCTCTTCAAAAAACTCTCATCTTACTGAATGATTTGCTCTCAACGAAGCTTTCGCTTATTGAACCATTAATGAAGTCACATACTACTACCATATTCCTGAATAGCACTCAGTGAATAATCTCTCACAATTTGAATGCATTATTGCTAGAATTTTCTTTGAAAATTTGAAGAGGAGGCAAAAAATTCAGTAGAATGCGAGACTTATTATCATACGTGAGTGACCGACTGAATTTGGCCACTTAAAAATCTAATAGAAAAATTAGAACGACCTACGTGATTAGCCCACTGAAATGGTAGTTGCACTTTATAGTAGCAGGCGGATTTGGGAAAGGTGATGATTATTCATGATCACCGTCGATTCGATAGACACGATTGCTTAGTGTTAGTGGTGTTGTGATTGATACCGTAGGCGTGAGGATGGAGGGGAGGGTGCTACGCATCGCGTCCTCGCAAGCAACGGCACAGCTGTCTGCGTCGGTCGGTGCGCTGACGTTTATACGAGAGTGGTTGGCTGCCTAGTTGTTGGCCGTCAGTTAGTTGGCTTGTTCCAGCCTGAGGAATTTTGCTTCACTATTCGTTCGACTTTTCATCATCTCATCTACCACTTTCCAACGCTCATAAAAATCACCTCGACTCTATTGAATGGTAGATAAGCCGAACGCAGCCTCCATCGCTATTGCTCGCTGTGCTGCCATCTCTTTCACTACACTTCTTGCTGGCGTTGGTAACCAACTGTTTAGCTCGAACTGCTCGAAGAGTCGTGCTAGCTGATTTGAACAACTCGAACTTTAGTGGCGTTAAACTGATATTGCGGTTAGCCTGAACTACTTGAATTATCGTCGTGAGTCTTCATCTTTGCAATACCAAACAAAATTTTGGTTCATATCATCTGACTACAGTTAATTCCCTTATCTAAAAGGCCACAATTCGAAGGCAAACGTCAACAATCGAGAAACATTCCTGTTGACTCAATAAGCGAATAATCGCTACCCATAAGATTCGATTACGTCACCATTACTACGCTGCTATTATATAGATCGTTTCCCGTATGGACAATGCCAGCATTGAATGCGTGAAAATCTCGGAGGCTATTTTTGCAAGAGGAATTTATGACGTAACAAGGTGAGTGATGCGTCATCAACTGGTTTCGTTTCAGGATTCTATTAGGACTTATTTTGCATGCCATAAATCAGTAGAAATTATTTTAGCATTCATTTTCTTGAAATTTTGGTGAAATTAGGTGAAACTCTAGAAAAATTTTGATTTAGTCGATAAATTATTATGCTTGAAAAATTCATTTCAATGAGCTGAAAAAAAAAAACTTCGAAAAATAAATTTTTTTTCAGTTTGGTGTTCTTTTTTCCAAGATTATTTCAATGCTACGAGAGTGTTCCCTCATATATAGTCGTCGCTGATATATGTATCGGTTGTCATCAAAGATTTTTATCTAACTGAATCGTCATTCCTTAAATCTGTCTGATTATTGCAGTAATGTATCATTGATATCTCATCACATATTAGTTGATAGTATCATCAAAAGAATGACCTTCAGCGTGATCATTTAGAACGATTATAACAATTGATATCTACCTTTAAAAGTTTGGCAATTATGATAGAATGTATAAAGAATTACATTTTTATCTTCTCTTTTAGCAAACCGTTCTTATTGTGCACTAATCTCATTGGGTTTCTTCTTCTTCTGCACTAATATCAATCATCTTCAGTTCCTCTAACATATTTAGAGCTTAAAATATCTGTACAGAATCGGATCAATACATTCCTGTTTCATGGAATTTATCAGCTAGAATTTTGCACCTTACATTTCTAATTCATTTTTGATCACATCTATTTTCATAAGCTCTAATCTCAAGCATCATACTTAACACTCGATGAGATTTTTTCTCGAATTTTTATCATACGAGGTTTCGAGCGGTTGTTGGGCAAGTCGACGAGGAAAGCGATTGGAAAATTGGGTGCAGTTTAAAAAAAAAAATCGAATATTCAAGCTGAGAATGTTACCTCATCAAATTGCAATCAGTAATTTTGAGAGAGTTTATGATCATCAACTTGAGTTGGAAAGTTCGAGTCTCTGAATTGAGTGATTGAATGCAATCACTCATCGATAAAATAACGCAATGGAATATTCATTAATAATGAAATGTTGCTTAACAAAAATATTTCTTATCATATACCAATGGTAATTGATCTTATTGCGCTTCTGAGGCAAATCATATGACTAAGCTATTATTTACATTTAATCGAACCAACTGTTGATTCTTTTTTTTTCTTTTTTTTTTTGAGAAGGAAAAAATCAGAAGACTAGACATGATGCATATGTGTGCATACCTCTTAAATGATATATGAAGGTAGCGATTATTTTTAAGTGTAATACCATAATCACAATTGATTTCCGACTGACATTTGCGCTTCCTCTTCTAACTCATTGCAAAACTCTTTATTAACACAATATGAGCGTCAGTGCAATTAAATGCTGCTATTAATTTCGACATTCCATTTAATAATTCACCGTTGGAAAGACGATGGAGGATGGAGGGAGCGATGAGGGGGGAACGGGATAATAAGGTCATCTAACATCTTGATGCAACATATAATCTCTTATTTTAATCTTATATCTTAATGACTAACGAATGAATCGTTTATTCATTTACTATATCATTGATCAGCAACAATAAAATGCCAAAAATAACAGCTCTCTAGCAAATAAGCGTTTCTGCATCATTATGCGTTAGAGTGGTAAATTGCTCTTAGTACCCCTCTAGGCCTTCCATCGATTGCAATTATAATGCAACACAAGAATGACGCAATTGTTTATGAAGGAGCAAAATTTTCCAACAAAAATTTTTCGCATTTTTTTGAGTTTTTTTTTCTTTGAAAATCTAAATTTTTACAAAAATATTTCGAAACATGTCGAAAAGCTCTAAGAACTAAGACAGCATGTTTCATAAATTTTGGCTATATATGCTTCATTTTTTTTTTTTGAATTAGTCGGCGTAACATTCATTTTTTCATGTTCACCATTAAATCGACATTTCGGAGCTCTAATGGATGCTAATAAAATTCGAACTTTACATCATTCGGATTTTTTGGATTCTTTGAACAAATATAAGTTTTAATAATTGAGTAGAACCCATTAGCTCGTTAGAGTTTTATTGCAAGCATACTGCAATAGCATCGCATCTCTCCCACTCAATGGAAGAAATAGAGAAGATTGACAGCTAAACTAAATCTCCTCACCTTAGTTTAACTGCCGTCATAGGATACTATTTAAAGAAAAATTCGAACTTTCTGATGATCGGAAACGATCATCTAATGAAATTCGAATAAATCATCCTCGAAAAACTGCCGTTTTTATTATTCTTCCAAAATTGTTAAGAAAAACGGGAAAATCAACGAGAGAAATTTGAGTATTCATTAGAAGTTTTGAAACTGAAACTTCGGGGAATTTTTGAAATTTTACATCTTTTGTTCGACTGCTTCGTTTGAAAATTTTGGATTTTAATGAGGAAATCCGAACGCTTCCGATTCCCAACTAGGTAGTAACATCTCTAGAAGGTGATCGATCTCCGATCAAAATTGTGATGTGCATATGGGGTTCGAAGCGATCTCACAACTTTACCTCATCGATGTTCCGCTTTTTCATATTTTTATTGTTGTCCAACTGGCCTTCTAAATTTCCTTATTACTTCTCAAAAATTTAGAAAGTTAAACTATTTAGTAATGATCAAGCAATAAAAGCTACATTTTGAAATCTCAATTGTTGTCTTATTAAAGTTCAATATTTTTTCTGGAATATTCATTTTTTTTTCGTCGCTTTCCATAGTTAAGCAGGTGCATTTCTTTTTATCTTTTTTATACTTTGAAAATATAATATATTTCCATTTTATGAAAAAGTAATATTACAAAATGTTTGATGTTTTAATGATCGAATGGCACTTCCTTTCCAATGTTTTCCAGATTGTTTGTGGCTATAGCATAACGAACGCTTGGCTTCTATTACATTCGCAAAAACTTTTTTGTTGTTCATGCGTGTTTTTTTTCGAGACCTGGAGGGATGGGGAGGGGTGGAGAGGGGGTGGGGGGGGGGGGGGGGGGGGGGGGGGGGGGGGTAGGCTCAGCGGGCGTTTAGCAGACTAATCTCTATATACCTGCAGCTATCTCTGTTTCTTAAATTTAGCAGCATTATCTCGTTCTTACACCCACCTGAAATGAGTTATATAAATGACGTCATTTGAGTGATGTGACGTTAAGTTGCCATCATAAATGTTGCTTAGTTGTAAAGATCTTTTTAAAGTCATGCCGTTAGTTAGCAGGGAGAGGTATTGTCTTCATACTCCCAACCTTTATTTCCTGTTTCATATCTCCTGTAGCTATAGCCTGCTCACCGAGTCCTCTTTTGCATCCCTTCCTTCATTTCCCTTCCCCTGCACCAGCCTAACTTCTTTTCTACTTGACCAGATTAAAAAAAGAACTAATAACAGCTACGTTAAATACACGAATATAAACAACCACTGAATTAATTCTGCTTAAAACAATAGCGTTAAAAATTTGAAATATTGCCAGAAATGTTGTAAATATTTTGGAATCGTGCCAAATCTGGCGTTAACAGTTAAAAATTTTTTACCACAATAGCGCATTCACTTCAATAGAATGTTGTATGAGAGGTGCAAAAATATGCCGATAATTTTTGCCATAGAAGATATAACGAATGAATTGATAATGCGATTTGTTTTTGTTGTCGCTTTATGTTTTCATAATTTTGAAAGGATTCATAAGTCACACGTTTTTAGCTTTTCAAAAACAAATCTTTGTATTTCGAGACGCGCAATCGCCCACTATGAATTCGAAAACACATCTAAACATAAGAGTTGTGCAAAAGTATTATGAAGCATTCTCTTATTACTTTACTCGTTGATTTTTATTCTCATTATTATTATAATTATATTTTCTTATATATTATAATAATATTTATTATTACTATATATTTACTATTAATAAAATTATAACTATTACCACTATAGTAAATGTATTATTATGTTACATTTTTATTACCATTTCCTAATTTGAATTTTATTTTTATGAATATTACTGCTTTGATTTTGCGCTTTCATTCTCCGTTATCTCTTAAAAGTAAGTGTATAAGGTGACATCTTTATCAATCGTCACCACTTTTTCTTTTTAATCGAAAAGTTCTTACTGTACAGTATTGATGAGCATTACGGTATGTTTGTTTTAAATAATAGAATGCAGATTTCTTGGAAAATTTCACTTTACTAAAAAAAATTGCAGAATATTTTTATATTCGAAGAATCTGATGAATAAATCACTTAGATTTTTTTTTTTAAATCGTAAAATGCGCCAACTTGACAATTTTTTTTTCTACGAGACGAATTTCTTAACGTATATTTATCTTCAATAAATTCTCAATTAATTAGTCAATTTAAAGCTATGAAAATTTTATTTCTTCGATATAAATAAATCGAAAATATATAAAATATTGTATTTTCAAAAAAAAAAATTATTACCTTATTGAATATGTTTTTGTTTTGTTTGTCTATAATCTTTTCTAATAAAGATACAATACAGTTATATGTTCATAATCTAAAAAAAAACAAACTCATTTACGTTGCATCTCTATACTTATTTGTTAACATTATCAATAATAAATAATAGAAAGTGTTTCTTTCCTAATATAGTATAAAGTTTAATGGGGGATATCTATTAATGCAATATAAAGGATATTCCATCTAAATAATCCAATCACGTCATCAAACTATGAACTTGTTTTGGCGGAAAATTTTATTAGATTCACGCATTTGAATAATTTCACGCATAGTTATGCGATCGGGATATCTCAAGTGTTCTAAATATTGTTGTTTATTGGGACTTTGCTATTAATTCTTATAGCCACTCATTCGTAAAAATTATTTATTTAATGAAGTGATGAGTTTATTTGTTGTTTGATATTTCATTTTGAAACTTTACGTTTGAAATAATTGTGGAAAAAACAAAACGAAATTTTTTTCTTGTAAAAAAGTTGTTTTTTTAAAAAAAAAAGTGTTTTCATATTCAATGATGATTGAATTTTATTTTAATTTATTTTTTCAATATTTTATCGAAATATTATTCTTTCAATANACCCTCGTCCTTTCAATCTATTTCCGTCCTCTGGGGTGGATTCCGGCACTAACTTTTTTCGCATACGTTGGACACGGCAACACTCCGGAAGTAATAAGTTGAAGATCTTACTTGCAATCTTGTTTCTATATCATACACCATTTTAGTGACCTCAAATTTGATTACTGCAGTTTACGAAGTATTCTTTAAGTGCAACTCAAACATCTGAGAGGTGTTATTTAATGCGGTGGCAATTGATCCTCGAGGGAAGGGGGAGGGGAGGGGCAGAGAGCACTTCCCTTCTCATTCTCCTCCTCCCACATCCGCCGCCTACATTTTCCTTCTTCGCCTCACCGATTCGCCAACTCCTCTGATAGTCACCGCACTGGCATCTCTCATCTTATATATTTCAAAGTATCATTCTCGTTCCTTTCTATCTGTGGGGAATGGAATGCATGTCTGTTATTGAAAAAAACTAGTGGTACAAAATTTAAACTTTTTATATTGTTGCATCTATGAATTTAAATCGTTTTCCTATGAAACAACCTAACGATATTACTGGCTAATGGAAGATAAAGATATTTTCGACGCGAATAAATTTGGCATTGCTTCTAATAGCTGAGGTGGTTGACCAGCCAGAGAGCAATATACGCAATCACTGTTCAAAAGTGTTGTGTTCACTTCTAGAAAATACATTATTTGCCTAGATGAGCTTATATCGGCTTAATGGTCGATGAATTCGAGAGCATTAAAGGTGCTGAAAATTGTGCGAATTTTTGAGCTGTGGACGAATTCTTCAGTAAATCACTAATCAAAGCAACAGCAGCAGCAGTGATTGAGGATTTGATTTGAGTGCGCCTGTTCCTGCAGCAATCAACGTTTTAAAGTCGGTCTCCATAAATTGTTGTGGCTATTGACCATTTTATGCGTTGCTTCGTGGAGATGACGCTCGTTTAGATTCTTAACACATTCGAGTTTCAATATAACACAACACAACACACACACACACACACATGGGGGGAGGGGGGAGACGATGGAAATGATAAAGTTGAAAGAGATTTAAGGAGAATGTGAAAAGTTGATTTAGGAGATCTAGTTTGTTGGAGGTAATTTCAGAAATACTTTTCGTTTTACACGGTAAACACTGATCACTTTTTAAACTTTTTACAGTGGCATAAGAGAGTGATGACGTTAGACTTATAACAAAAGATGTTGAATTTTTATAGCTTTTGAATTCTGTTTGCTCCCATCTGCTATCTTTTTTTTTCGTTTATTTGTTCAAAGAATGATCTTTACTCTTCATCTAAATCGTTGAAATTCATTCACTTATAACAAAAAAAAAACACCTGATATGAAAACGAATTAATTCATTCAGATGGTTCTCCAATTGAAATATGACGATGAATTTTTATCGTGATAAGTGATAATATGATAAGTGATAATATATACTTCGATATCTTCCATAGAGAATGATTGATAACTGATAACTTTCAAAAGGCAGCCGATAATTGATGCTTATTTCATAGGTTGTTTTAAGGGATTGTAATTAGCAAGAGCTTAGTTCTTTGTTTTTCCTTCAATTTGTGCGAATGGTTCTATAAAATTATATGAATGTGAAATTAGCTTTCATAATGATAGATGTTCTTTGAATTTGCAAATCCATCTAAGTGGCATTAAAAATCTCTACAAATAACAATTCGTGCAATTATTTTTATTTGGAATAAATATTTACATAAAAATTTAGGGAAATTAAAACTCATGATGACAAACATAATAGCAAAGAGGAATTCATTAAAAATACAACGAACAAGAGTGCCATATGGAAACCCATATAAAAATATGTTGATACTGCTAAAAAAAGTAAATTTTTCACTGCTTGATTTTTCTATCATTCTAGTATTTTTCTATTTTTCTATTACTCTAGTATTTTTCTATTTTTCTATTATTCTAGTATTTTTCTATTATTATTCTAATATTTTTCTATTTTAGTGCTTGTAATTCTAGTATTTTCTACTACTTTCTCCTATGTTAATTTTTAGTGCTTAATTTTATTCCTTTTTGTAGCAATTTCTAGTAATTCCAATTCTGATATTTCCCATCTCAATTTCTATGAGCATTTAAAACATTGAAATTTTCAATTAATTAATCGAAAAATTCCAATAATTCTTTTTTCATCATTAAACCTAAATTTCTATCCTCAGCAAAGTCATTAGTGAAGAGCTATAAACTAGAGAAAAGAGAAATGCGATTTTTTTACTACATATCATTATTATTTTGCTTACGTCACACCACGTCATATAGCATCGTGTTATTTAAGTGAAAAATACAGTAGTTTTTCATTTTTGAATACAATTCTTCCTCAATTATTCTTTTTAAAAAATCCTATATATATATATACTTTTTTAAATCGTCCTCAGATCACTGAGGTTATTTATAGGTGCTTGACAATTAGCACTGCAATGCGGCATTTACCTCGATATGCATTGATAGATACCGCGTCCATACCTCACCAATAGTTTCACTTTATAAGATATCCAAACTAGAATTACCGGAATTTGATGGCATAATTTAGAATTCTCGTTATACCATAATTTGTGCTGATTCATCGACTTCAAAAAAAAACTGTGGATTTCTGAAGAGGAGATAAAATTTATAGGTATTTCACACAGACCCGACTTTTAATTTAAACAATTTGGCTCACAAAAATAGGTGCAGTCGGTTTTTTTGATGAAAGTTTCTTATGGATGACTAAATATTCTAAAAGATTAAGGCATTGTTTTGGATATTTTGATTTTTTTTACTACCAATTAATAGAACAAATTGATTTGTTAAGTGAAATGCAGAAAAAGCGTATATCGTGCTAGCCCTTTTGACGCTCTTTTGCATTTATTTCAATAAATGAAGCAAATTATTGGAATTAAACAAATATGGCGTTTTAAAATAAATTTATAAACTTTTAACATGAAACTGCTATCAAATATTTGCTATGAAAACATTTCTTATTGGTCAACAGAAAATTCTATGACATAATGTTGCCGCTGCTGAACAAATATTTGAATGATTTTTTTGATCGCTCCAACTGGGACGATCTTTCATATCCGCTAGCAAACATTTCAAAATTCTCTACTATTTTTTAATTGGCTAATTGTTTACTACTAATGATTTTTTTAAATGTTCAAAGTCATTGCCACCAATTTATAATAATCGCAATTCATTTAATAAATATTATGAAGGTCATAATTATATATAGATATTCATGTATATTTTGGCAGTTAGAAGACTCAATACAAATACTATTTATGTGTCACTCTTTGAAATATATATATATATATATATATATATATATATATATATATATATGTATATATATATATATATATATATATATATATATATATACATCTATGAAAATCTTTGAAATTGAAATATTTACAAAAATTGAAGCATTGTTCCCGATATAAAATGAGCAATGATTGATGAAAGATTGCTCGTCAACAAAACATAAATGGAATTAAGGCTTAAAAGAGGCATAGGTTTACGGTGTTCATAGTTAGTAATCCCCAGCTGGATTCCTTGCAATCGACCACCAGTAGTAATTCCTCGTATTTTCTCAATTAAAAATCACTATGTTTCGAATATAGAATGGCCAATTTTGGGATATTTGTTTTTCCTGAAATAAGGGATATTTTTTCTGGGATATTTTGGGATATTTTCTATTCCTGAAATGGGATATTTTCTATTTCTGAAATAAGAGTAGGAAATAAAAGGTGAACAAACAAGCAGACAGAGAGACAGAGAGACATATGGATGGAGCTGAAAGAGGGATCTATCCACCATTCCACTTTTCTCAACCAAAGTGTCCTTATCATCAAGTCGTAAATAATGCATACGCTTTTATATCATTTTATTCAAAGTGATCATTACTGAAAAACCAAAATAAGAAGCATCATAAGCGCATCGCTAGCAAAAAAAAAACTTTAATTATGCAAATATTTTTGAATACATTACCCGGTATAATAATTATTTATGCAAATATTCATTGGCAAAAAAACTTATAAAATTTGTATGCATTTTGGTCATTACCTGAACGCTGTTTTTTTTCTGCTCTACTGAATGAATGGTGAAGCTCAGCAGAGGATTTGGCACAATATAAGTTTTTCATAGCTTCACTCATTCTATTTTTATGAATTACCAATAATAATAAATCATGCCGAATGTATTTTGAATGATTCGACTACTCCAAGACTCCTAGAAATTCTTTAGAGAATATTCATTTCTTTAGATGCGGATGAACCACATAAAATTTAATATACTAGATATATGTAGATTATACCATAATATGGCGCAGATTGTACCATCTCACTTAGATTCGAATTCTACATTTCATTGGTTGCTCCGTTGTACTGGTAATAGACAGACACTCACACACACATACACCCAGACACTGTTGCGTAATAATGTTTTGCAAGCGCAGAGAGCAGCAGAGTGCTCTAAATTCATCTCTCTCGCTCGAAACAGATTTAGAAGAAAAAAAATCAATGAAGGGAGTTATTTTTGAATTTTTAGATGAATATAGCTGAATCATTACATATTTAAATTAACAACCCTTCTGTAGAGCTCGAATTCCATCCTTCTACAAATGCAACGTTCGTTTAAACTTTTATTTTCCTTTAATATATTTGTGGGATTTTTATGTTTAGAAATTCATAAAAGATAAAATATATCATTCAAAATGAAGTAGAAATATTTGAAGAAATAATTTTAGTAATATTTCATGTAATACATCGATTTATATAATTTTCATTGTTTTGATCAATTCAGTATTGTTTATGATACCTGGGGTAATTTTATTTTTTAATATTACACTTTTCTTTCTTCAATAATAAACTTTTTTTCCTGTTTTGCCTAATTTTTTCCTATACTTTCTACTTTTTTGCTAATTTAGATTTTCATAGATCTGCTGGTATGAAATTTTCATTCTATTCATTTCACATTATACTGAAAGGATTATCTTCCTAAAGCATACTTAAAAGGATTATATAAAGGCTCAGATTATAGTCCAAACTGAGCGATAAGAAACGAATTCATTATTCGTTTGCGTTGTTCACTGCTCCTTATTTCCGAAGGCGTAAAGTTTTTTGATTATAAGAGTAAATTTGAGAGATAATCGATTGTATTTAATTAACAATAGAGATTCAAGTGCATCTGTTTCCCATTGTCTCGTAAAGTGAGCTTGCATTTTATTTGCGTCACTGCTAAAGGTGAATTGCATTCGATGGGTTCATACTTACCCAAATACATATAAATATTTCTCGTCAAAAGAAAGGCAGATGTAACCGTAATGTTTGCTATTCAAGAATTCACCTGCTGTGCTCATATTTGCACATATTTGTTCATTTCACTACGCTTGCACCTGAACATTCTATGATATCGTTCGGTTATCCGTCCAACCTCTGATCGTTAAACACTTTAATATGATCTTATGTTCGTGGGGATCTTATATTGAGATATCCTATGTTCGAGGTGGTGCTATAGCTGTTAATGGCAAAAGGGTGACGAATAGGAAATAAATCAATTTGAAAGCAGTCTTTGAACGCAACTTCCATACTACTCTCGGAAGTCCGCTTAGTCATCCAGAGATCGGCGACCGGCATTGACCTTCCGTCTTAATCCGTCCTGCATCACCGAACCATGAGATTTGCATGTCGGAGAGAGAAGTGAAGTATTAGGCGAAGGCTGTTAAGGGGAATGATGATTGTATCGCGCTTATATAATACTGCAATGCAATATTTTATATTTCTGTCATGAATATTGCTGCACTGTGAAAACAGTATGTTGCATTCCGATTTCATCATTGACCCCACAACGTCGACTATAGTCCAGTTTTTTGTGGGAGGAGTGGGGTGTGGGTGGTGGTCTCATTCGACTTTAAGGGAGTTTAATGAAAAGGTTTTATTGGGAGCTAGACTATAACTTGCATATACACAATGTGCTTGCATTTTGTGAGGATTGTCGAGTATTGCAGTTGGACATCGGTACAAGTGGCCTTCTCATTGGTGTATGGTGCGTTGATGATTGTTGGTTTAGTTGGAAACGGTGGGGTTCTATTCGCTGTATCGAAGAATAAACGTCTCCGTTCAGCAAGGAATATTTTTCTCCTCAATCTTATTCTCACCGATATTCTACTTTGCGTAACCGCAATCCCTATCACACCTTGGTACGCATTAACGAAAGATTGGCTATTTGGTGCAGTTATGTGTCGCCTAATGCCCTTATCGAATTCGTGCTCAGTCTTCGTTACCAGGTTTGTGGAGTTCTTCAATTTTCACATCATCAATTTTAGTTTCACTTGACATTCTTATAAAGAATCATGCGATGAAACAGAAAAGAAAAGAGGATGAACACGATTGCATCATCAAGTATAGGAGAGAGCCAAAAGTCAAGGGCGCTTAAGTTTATATATAACTATAGAGAAAACCTTATGAAAAGTCATATCAATGGAGTCCGGATATGCAGTTTTGATCATATTAATGAAGCCTCAAAAAGATGAGAACAATTAAGAAATTTGCTGAGAAAAAATTTTTAACTCTCAGTTTTTTAATTATGATCTTTTAAAGTTCTACGTTTTAGCACTATAAACTCAGCAAATCTCCGTTGCCGCTAATTCATATTCCAGGAGACTTGAAAAATCAAGGAAAATATTTTTAAATGAATTTTCCTTTCCAAATTGAAGCTCGCTTTCGTTGTCTAGAATGAGAAAATTTCAAATCTCTACATGCTTCCAATTTATTAATTTTCGTTGTTCATAAAAACACTCCACTATACATCTTTTAAGGATCAAAGGACACTTTCATTTGCATCTCTAAATAGACGAACGCATAAAAACTTTTCCTTTCTATTAAGTTATTCGAATTCATGAGTACTCTTTAAAATATAAAATAGTCATTAGAAGATTAACTCAAATCTATTGACATTAAAGAATACTTTTTCTTTATTAGTAAGTAAACCAAATTTGAGATCTTAAAATCTAAATTATTATTAAATATTATTAATTGTTACTTTTATATTTTTACGCTATATGATTCGATTAATTAAATTCTACACGATGATATTAACATTGAAATGTTTGCAATTTCAATCACAAATAAATTTATTATGGTATTAATTTCTATTGACCAATAATGATATAGTACAGCTATTTCTTTGGAAATAAGTGATCAATGGAAATGACTCGATTTTATCGATAGAAATAGGGATAGCTTGGGTTTTTAGACGATTATAATAGGGCTACTTCCGGTCTTCTTTGTGAATTGCAGTTGAAACATTTGGGATCTATGAAAGCTCCATTAAAATTTTCATTCATATGAACTATAGGTGATTTTTCTTTCGCCTCTGTGTTGGCGTTTTCTTTTTATGCTGCCTGATCGCTTAAGACATACTTCCTGCGTCAATGTTTCGAATAATAAGGCACTAGCCATTTGCCATTGCCATCAAATATTATTGGAGTGAATTATTGCTTTGCATTCAAGTGTGAATGAAGCATTCGCAATGGAGGGAGTCGAGATAGTCATCTCACTTCTTTCTTCTTTTTTTTTTTTTTTTTTTTTTTTTTTTTAAAATAGAAAATAAAAAAATAAAATTGAATTAGACATCGCATAATTATTACATTTATCATATTGCATTTAAATATATCAATAACATTAGATAGTCTCATTGAAATATTCGTTGAAATATTTGATTAGAGTGGATAGTAGATGTTAAAAAAATATTTATTGCTATATAATATTTGCGAAAATACACTATATTTTTCGATGAAAATTTGTTTACACACCTGCATCAATCAATCATTGCTTCTATTTGATGTCGTCAATTTCCATAGCGTTTGTAAATTTCACGCGAGAAGGGGAAAAAAATTCTATTGAGAAAAAAAAAGGAAAAGAGAGAGTTCTCTGAAAAAAAAGAGTTATTACAACAAAAATTGCGTTGGCGAAATCAAATGAAATGAAAAAAGATAAGTTGAGTTGTTACAACAGTTTCTGAGGAAATAGCGCAACTAAAACCAAATGTTCTCATAGTTTAGCTGAATTAAACAGTTATTTATATTATTATATATTATTATAATTGTGATTATTATATATATATATATATATTTATTATTATTACTATTGTGGTTTCTATTATTGGTTCTCATAGTATTTTCATGCTATAAATATATGTCAAAGTTGGGTGATCGTCTTACTTCCATTGTGAAGGATTTATACTCACTAATATCATTTGTAATCATATTTTTCACATGTTTCACTTTTGATCTTATATCGCGATTGCTTTCGATAAACGAATAATCCTGCTCGAATGGCAACGTTGCGCTAGAATCGGAAATGATGGATGTGACGTGTTTGCTGCACGGCGCAATCTTAACAAAAGTTTATAGTCAGCAGATTCTTCTTAGAACCAGCTGTTCCGAAGCACTCATTTCCCGATTTTTTTTAAAGCCTAATAGTTTATGCCGGAGATGCATAATTGAAGATCGGTCTTAATGCCCGCTAAAAATACTGCATAAGCATATCAACAACTTTGGACGATTGTTTTAGGCAAAATTGCACTATTAGTTGAATAATTGCGGACAAAATTGGCCACGAGGTTTGCTGAAACTGTGCAGTTTCAGATTTTTTCTGAAACAAAAAAGAAAAGAAAAGAAAAGAGCACTTATTAATCAATAGTGCATCAAAGCGCATTAGCCACATAGCAGCTGGTGAAACGTTTTTTCTCGGCACTAGATTAATTAGCACCATTGCTTTACTTGACAGAAAATTTTCTTCTCGATGCCTAAGGCTGAATTCACCGATTCAATACATCATTATGCAATTGCCTCTTTGTTAAGCGTTGAGTGAAAGCGTTTGAAAGAGGTGAGTTAGCCTGAGGGGGCAACATTATTACACCAATCAATGCACATCTGGCCACTTAACTGCATCTAACTTTCAAAGCGCTTAAATTAGTTGTCGATTTATTTATGCTTAAATCATTAATGGTACTCATTAACGTTTAGGGGAACTTTTGGTTGGGAATATGCACTAAAGGATTTTTACAATTTTCAAATTTTATAGCTTGTAATCTAGAGCAAAAGCACACTGGATAATCTGACATAGTTTGCGCTTTCTTACAATTCCATTCATCTGGCCAACCGCCTTCACAAATTGCCACCAAAAAATATCTACAGATCACTTGTTCACAAAAAAGATCTATATTTGAATCAACCCGATCGCTTGTTCAATTCTTTGACAACGATTCTTTTTTCCACTAGTAGACCTGCGTAAAATGTTTATAAATTTCATGAAATTTTTAAAGTTTCTGCGGCTACTTTTGAGGCTGATAAATCAGCGTTAAAGTCGAACTGGATATCATTCTATAGTGTTTACTATATCAGTGAAATTTCTTATTTCTGCGTTTAGTGGTTGCAATTTGAATCGACAAGAAAGACATACAAACGTTCATGCCCGCACATAGATCATTCATTGCCGTTGCGGATCTTCTTTAAACAAGTTTTAAAAAAAAGCCAAAGATGCGCTAGTAAATCATTTGAATTTTACTGCTATTTGAAGCTTCTGAATGAAAGCATATGGTTTATTTTTTTATGGGAAATTTTTTCTCTTTTATGGCAATTTCTCAAAAACAATATTTCCTCTTAAGAACTGTTGTGAAGAGTTTCGGCGTTCGGGAAGTTGTTTTTATAGGGGAAGTAGAGAATCATCACAAAATTAAGGAACACTATGAGCTGCTCGAATATTTTTTTGAATATGGATTAGTCTGCGGTGCGTTGCATTAATCAAAACTTGAGGCTCATATTTATTTTCGTTTTTTTAACAATCAGTTTTTCTACACTCTCGCATTTTATACTTGTGAAGTCTAAAAAAATAGGTCTTCTATGGAAGATTCGATAAGTTAGGCAACTAGATATTAAACTGGTCAGTTCGACTAGCTGCACAGATGAATGAAATGCAAAAAACGCATATCGTGCAATGTCCATTGACATACTTCTTCAATTGTTTGCGCACTTTGTACTTTATCTTAATGTCTAGAATATTCAATTACTAGATATTTGAAAGGAAATTGCAATTTGATTATCGTGGTGACCAGTTGAATTACTGAGTGACCAGTTTGATTGTTGCTGTGGTCAGTTTTGATTATTGAGCAGACCAATTTGATTGTTGAGGTGACCAGTTTTTTGTCGAACTGACCAGTTTAACGTTCTGCATATTGCTGCATACACTATCGCATTTCTATGAATAAAACTGAGCAGATTGCAAGCGAAAATAACCATTAACCATCATGTCATTGTTTTTTTTTCTAATTTTTTTATTCAACTTTTTCGTGGCCTTAGTGATCGATTGAAGAATGCCATAGCGCTTTCCAGTGGACTTGCTTTTCACCATGAGCGGATACTAGGGATACAGGAGTTATTCTCCTATTACTAAGATAGGGTGCTATAGGACAAAATGAAATAAGAGGTGGATAAAGGCTAAACTTTAGCCTTGTTTGAGTTGTTAAGAGGTGTCGGATTTCTATATTCTTTGTATAGATATGGAAAAGCGGAAATTGAAATATTCATTGTGGAAATCGTTAAGAGGTAGTCTTCACGGAAATGAAATTTAATTCCGTTGAAAGGTACTCTTTAGTCGAATGAAATTTAATTTTTGTACACGTTTTTTTTCATTTCTCACATGGATTGCAACAATTTATGTATAGAATCTTTTACGGTAAAAAAAGAGGATATTTTATAAAAAGTGAAATATGCTTTTAGAGGTGCTATTAATCTTCAAACGAAAGTGGGGGTTTTTTTGTGGCAACTATTGCTCTCTTGGTATTTATTGTTTTGTGATACATCTAATAGTAAATGGTAACATTTAGTGGTATTATTTAATAAATTCTGGAATATTCTATTAGTAAAATTTTAACAATTAATAACCCATGGAATGCTCTATGAGTTACTTTGAAATGCTTTCGAATATCAATTCATTAGTGTGTCGCTTACAAATGGTTGTATTATGGGAGAAGTCAATATTATCTTGATAGAGTATATTCCAATATAGAATTGAAAGTGAGGGAAGGGGTCTAGGAGTGACCACTTCGGTTATCACTCTTTTTCTATTTCTCTAAATCTAAATTCTAAAATTTTTGGAAATAATTTTTGAGTACCTAGACATGGATTGCTGATCGGTTGATAATGTGTTTATCTCATAAGATTAAAAATTTTTTCAGTTGGAGTTTAACGGCAATAGCACTCGACAAATTTGTACATATAATCGATCCGACACGTGCACCAGTACGTGTACGGCAAGCAGCGTTGATTACACTCTTTATTTGGTTGGTATGTTCATTGATTAATATACCATATTTGATGAGTTATGATCTTGTTGATGGTGCTTACTATGTACCCGAGAATGCAACGCCATTCTGTGGACATTTCTGCGATGAACTCAATTGGCATGGTGAAACACCGCGACGGCTATACGGTTCTACAGTAATGCTCTTGCAGGTTGGCAAATTTTCAGATTTCCATTCATAGCAAACTTAATTTGTTTCGTAGAGTTCATAGGTTGTAATATTTTCAAATTCATCAGAAATTTTTGTACTGTTACACGTCTAGATGAATTGATTTGATCTCCATAAATCTTGAAATTAGGCCACTCCAATTATCAATGATTTGTGCTCATTTTCGTGCATGGCAATTCCTCATAATTTCTCATTCCATCGTCTTAATTTGTATTTCTGTATTTGCGTTCCATGTATCAACTTGCTCGACGAAATAACCTATTCTCTACTCGCATGTTCACCGCAGTTCACTGCAATTAGGCGTGAAATTTATAATAATCTCTAATGCGCCTATTTCTAAAAAAACACTAAAAAACAAACAAATTCATGGTTAAGTGAAATGATTTATTCGAATGAATTAAGTGAATTTCGTTTGTTCCACATATAAATTCCTCAGTAGTAATATTTTAATTCCATTCTTAGTGTGTCCTTTTTTTTCTAGATTTTATGAGGCATTTCATGATGTCGAGTATTGATGGACATTTTGTAAAAAAAAAGAACAAGAAAAAGAAAAACGAATTCATCAATAAGAATATATATAGTAATAAAAAAACCCAACTGAATTTCGTAGATTATTCATTTAAAGAGGAATATTTTTCGTATAACTCAGTGAAATGAATAAATTTCATGTTGTAATGATGGTTTTAAGGATAGGCACACGTACATATACACATAGTCATGGCTGATTGCTTTTGTGAAGCTAATCGACGTTGATTACATTCTCGGAGGCGCTCGTTAGGAGTGTGATGCGTAAAGAACGCTAACAAATCCCCACAATTTCTAATTCTTTTCGTCGTGCATTATTTACACCATTGCAACATTGGGCATGTACCTATTTCCGACTGTAAAAATACCACCCCCAACCCCTCCCCCTCATCACCATCGTCCAAACACGAGTTGGGAAATAGTCTGCACGTATCAGTTATATCACAGAGATCACCTAATTTTCCTTGTAACTAGTACGATGGGGAAAGTTGTGTGAGCGCTTCTGCTTTGATCGTTCAAAACTTTATAAACTCTTAAAGAAATTAAAGGACGAACTAGCTTTATAAGTTGTAAAAGGATTTAAAAAATGGATTCAAAATCTGAACACTTATTATTTGATAAAATGTCGCTAATCTCTACAAGTAATCTTCGAGCATTTGCTTCTATACCATGTTGCAAAATTGCGTCTGACAACACACGTTTTTTGCATATGTTTTATGGTATTATGGTTCGGCGCTTAAATATTTCTTAAATATATATACAATACAGTAAAGTGCGGTCAACACATTCAATTAGGCGATACAATCAATACTTAAAGGGCACTATGGCAATATCATAAAAGTGTTACATCTTTATTTGCATATGTGTCCGTCGGTCTAGCAATTTCAACTCTAGAGCCACCGAAACTGCACCACTGGAATGTGATAAGCATAAAATAGATCTACTACAAATCTCTGTATTAATATTTTAGCTGAATTATGAATTTCAAATGGAGTTATAGTCACTTAAATGTTTCTAAGAATTCTGCAACCATTATGGTTTTTATTTTGCGCCGATTTCGTTATAAAGACTATTTTTGGTGGAATATTTGTATAAGCGGTTAGATTGCTTAAATAATGAATGCAAAATTGCACATATTTTATTATTTGCTAGCATTTCATGCATTGCAAAAGTGAATTGCAAAAGATAGACAATTGCAAAAGCACATATCGTGCCGTTACCTCTTGTAAGCTTCAATTGTTTCTTTGTCCACTCTCGTTCATATCCATCACTAGCTTGTTGCTCCATATGACTTTTAAATATCACCCAAATTGCTTATGATTTGACAGTTGGAAGTTGGCTGAAATCCATTGGTTGACAATTTTTAATTTTTTTTCTAATGGATTTCATTTTTCTCATGATTCGATTTCCTCCATTGTCAGTGAATAATACAGATGGATTTTTTTTAAAACTTATTGAGAAAATAGTTTCTATGAGGAGGAAGTTGTTTAACAAATTCAATATTTCATGAAATATTGATTCATTTTTATTTTCAAACCTTTTTCGGGACAGTTCACCTATTAAGAATGCTCCATTGTTCTCTCTTTTTCTGTCATGTGCATAGCACTGCACAATTATCGTTAAAGTATTTCGAAAATATATAATAGCCGAAAAATGTACAGAAATAAGCATTATACTTCACGTTGATGTGCATCTCCAAAGGTGGATATGCAAAGCACTTTATAGCATGCGTATGTGTTTATCTGCGTATGTATGTTTGTCTGCTTTGTAAGCACTACTCAATAATCACTAAAGTGGGCACAACATACATTATATGTTGACCTTCCTATACTATATTTCATATTAATTTATGAGATTCATAAAAAGATACTTTTTGACGAGTTGAATCTGATATCGTCGACTATTGAGTAGTTCAAACTGATATATTTCTGGTAGCAGAATGTCGAAAAAGCAGAATAGAATTTTCTAGCAAAGGTCGGGTTTAAATTGAGCATGCATTATTTCAGTGGTTTTAGGTTAAAGATATTTAGCCTAATAGTGTAATTGGGGTGATATGGACCGCAATTAAATTTGCAAAAAGTCGCAAGCAAACAGAAAAATGATGGATTATCTCAGCTTAGGATAAAGTTTTTTCGGCAGTTTTATCTATAATAGGCTTATCGGAAGCACAATACAATTAGTGAAAATATCTTTGGATAAGTTTATAGCAATATTCAGCATTTCAAGTTTTTTTGGCTTTTATACGTTCATAGAAATTTGCTTTGCAAAAGCTCTTCATGGCGATATTTTGTCAACGCTCATGCGCGTACGTGAATTTGTGCAAGTACATTATGAAGGCATTTCCATAATACACTTGCGAAGTGCATTATGGAAATATTGCTTATGCGTCTATTCGTTCGTTTGTTTCTCTTAGAGTTTCAACTCAAAAAATACTAATGCTAAAAGAGCTAAGAGATCTAAAAGAGATCTCCATAGGTGCAAATTTCCTAGCCTTAGCATTAGTAGTTTTTGAGTTGAAACTCTAAGAGAAACAAACGAACGAATAGACGCATAAGCAATATTTCCATAATGCACTTCGCAAGTGTATTATGGAAATGCCTTCATAATGTACTTGCACAAATTCACGTACGCGCATGAGCGTTGACAAAATATCGCCATGAAGAGCTTTTGCAAAGCAAATTTCTATGAACGTATAAAAGCCAAAAAAACTTGAAATGCTGAATATTGCTATAAACTTATCCAAAGATATTTTCACTAATTGTATTGTGCTTCCGATAAGCCTATTATAGATAAAACTGCCGAAAAAACTTTATCCTAAGCTGAGATAATCCATCATTTTTCTGTTTGCTTGCGAGCAGTTTGGAAATGAGCGTTCGTTGGTATATAGATGTATAAGCAGATACCATTCTTTCTAGGCTCAAAAAAAGGTGACAAAAAAATGTGTGAAATTCTATCGGCGTGCAAATTTTTTATTTTTTATTTTTTCTAGAATAAATAATTCCAAAACGAAATCATATGAAGTTTAGAGGAAATTTTTGATGCTATCCAACTGACATTAAAGAATTAAAAAAAAAAGCGACACGCTTTACTCATCCCATTTGAAAATAAGGGTTCAGATCGCTCGCTAAATTCTTTTATATTATAGTATGAAAAGACAACGATCACTTATTGCAATGATTGAGTAAATATAATTGAAAATTGTAAGAAAAAAAAATGAGACCGGAATTTAGTGCGATTTTTTTTCCGCTTATATTGAGTGCATTAATAATTATAATAAAAATGCAGTAATATAATAATAGATTAGTTCAGTCGATAACAATTTTCACATCGCAAACAGTCGATTTTACTTTACTTCTTTTAGCCAAAGAAAAATACAGGAGAAACTCTCTAAGATGATGTATAAAAGAGGGATCAAAATTATTTAACACACGTCGTATAGTGGAAAATTAGAAGAAATATCTAGCGAAATTTGTGGCATAGTGCGTTCTCATCAAATTTATTTAAGACAGTGCCATCACAGTGATAATTTTAGTGCAGCGCTTAATAGAGATGAATATTCGAATATCTCTTATGTTGTATATAGGAATGCACTTCTTATGTGAGTTAATAGATATGGCTTTATTCATTTATTCAATAACGAGTAAAATATTTTACATCGATTACTGCAGATGAACCATTGAAGTTTGCTATCGTTTTCGTTGGATGATTCATCACTAATTCAGCATACTTAACCACATTTTATATCGGCTATTTGTACTGAAAAAAAAGCTAATGTACCTTTGGCAATATTCCATAATTTTTGCCTCTTAAATTCGAAGTATCTCAAGTTTTTGCTTTCATTATTTTATAATTCGTCTAGCTTGAAAGGAAAATGTTATTTGTTATAATATTTGTCTGACTGGGCGGTTCTTTAATACATAAACGTTTGTGAAGCTTTATGAATAGCTAATATTCCTCTTAGTTTAATTAATAATAACTGGAATAATCCATCGTCGAAAAAATAAACAATTTTTTGCTACTTCCAAATGATTTCGAACAATCCGAACATTTATTAAGGATATTGCTGATCGAATTTTAAACATCGGCATCTATTTCGTCAATGATGAGACTAGTGGGCGATTACAGTTAGAGGATTTCCTTCTTTTTACATTGTAACTGATCGTTTTAGTAGAAATCGATAAAATGATAGTTGATGAAGGTAATAAAGTAGAGGTGATTTTTTCTTCACTGTGCTCACTCATTTATTAACAAGGCGAAATGATGCATGAATTGCATCTGCAGTTATTTGTATGAATGATTTTATCAGTTGGTAGCAATGTATATATANTTATATATATATATATATATATATATATATATATATATATATATATATATACATTTGTTACATTCTTGCCTATATATATATACATTTATATATATATATATATACATTTATTTATTTATTTATTTATTTATATTCACATATATTCAAAACCAAGCTATATACGCATAAAATTCCACTTAATGGTTTCCTCAAAAGATTAATAAGAAGGAAAATGTCGAATTGCAGAAACGTAAGAGTTTTACTAAAGCTTTCGCATCTGTAATATTTAGCCTGAGGCAAACAACGTGTGAACCGATGAAATTTAAGTCACAAATAAGCATACTCATACGAAAAACATTATGAGTGGAATTTTCGATGTGAAAATTTTTTGACATTCATTAGTAGAGATGAGAATATTGCATATTGGTGCTACTGTAATATTTGTGCCATAATGCAACACCAACCAAACAGATATTCATGAAGTACAAAGTTTCAAAAACTTATTTGCCATTCATACAACAAGAAAGCGTAGATAAAATCAAATTTGATGTCGTTATGACAGCTTTCATGATCTTTGATCTTTAAGGGTTTATATTCGTATCAAACATCGAATCACACAGCATTAAGTACCCCAATTTGGCTCAATTATACATAAAGCTAATTGCAGTAAATGCCACTCATACGGTAAACACGTTAAACGAAGCAAATAAAAAGGTCAATAAGCCCATTGTTGGCTGTATGTGCTGCAAAACAAAGCCTCGGTTGTCGGTATAAGACACATATCTGCATACCACGACAGATGCTGTATACACCTGAGCAAATAGATCTTGAAGTAATAATAAAGAACGGGGCTATCTGAAATATCATCTCGTTTTTTTAACTTGAGAGAGTTGTACTTTCGTCATGATCTACTAAAGTATTCAAATCCTTCAAATAACTGCACTGATTGAATTTCGGAGCTTTTTTCTTTTCTTTTTTTTTTTTGCAGGGGGAGAGTTGAACTCCAACAGAAACTTCAACAATTTCAGGAGGACATATAGACTCTTTCCTATACACTCATTCCCACTTATCTCGGATATCGTCTAGTAAACAGCACAAAAATGTATAGCAAACATGACACAAATATATTCCACTACTATACCAAGTTTGCATAGATGTGTTTATCTCTCTCCGAATTATCTTTTCGATGATCACGTTCGTCAAATATATTGGGAAACCTTTATTCCTGACGGGTTTTATACGAGGTTGTACTGCACTTTAAGTGCGTGGCAGTCGTATTATTCTCTATCGGTTACGTTATAAGTGGCCAATGCAAAGAATTGATCCATTTGTGGGGCTTAAATTTTGCAGATGAGCTTTAATGAGATCGTAAAATTCTTCTTTTTTTTGTTCGACAACGGAAGAACGTTATTGTTGACGTGTGAATTGCAAACAAGATGGAAAATTGATTAATTGCACGCGTATCAAAAGAACGAATGAACGTTGAATGCAAGTCATTTGTATGTGGTTTAGCAATTCTAAAGAAATAGTAGATGAAATTCCTCGAAAATAATAGCCAATCAAGTGGACACTAACTTCGCATTCACCTATCCAAATTTTTAAATTTGTCTATTGGCTGAACGATTAAATCAGTGAAGACTAAACGAAAGCTTCTTTACATGTTATATGTTCGCTTGGCAAGGCAGTTAGCAATTCTAATCGGCTGCGTGAGTGGTAGTTCACTGCGTAAGTATTACTGGTCGGTGAGTTGACATATATAGATAGACAGTTTTGCACAGCACAATTACTGCATTGTTGATATTAGAATGATGATTGCAGTGATCAAATCTTCCCCCTTCCCATTGCCCTTTCCTATAAACGATCAGTTTTATTCATGGGTCTCTTCTTTGCTTTATCAAGTTTGGGAGAAAAGAGAGGGTTAGGGGACGAGGAGGGAACATACATGGTAATTTTTTTGCCAAGTATTGAAGCTTTTGTATCAAACCATTGTGAATATGCTTATACCTACATCATTTGAAATTCCTTCGAGAAGCTGCCACATCGAATGGGATTCGTACGGTCAAACGTATTCAACTGCTAATTGCCTTGTTCGTAGTGTTACTTAGTTGGTTGTAGCAGACACGAGAAGGCAATGCCCGAAAACATCAAATGAAGCGAGACAGCGATTTTTGTCATCCGCCAATAGAATGGATAAATGCCACTCGAAATATTGCTTTCTTGTTTCCCACGGGAAATAAATCTTGCATCACAAGATTTGATGCTAACACACTAAATTCTATAGTGATGTTCTGAAAATATTTGGGATAAAAGTGTTTCGTAAGAAGTGTTTATTGAACTATTTCAAGTAAAAAGTATTTAAAAAGTATTGAACTTCTTCTATTCTGAATTCGTGTGAAGATTTTGAGCTTGACCAGCTGAGTCATGTTTTCTTTCTAAACATCCTAGGAGTCAATAATTGCAATTCCTAGTGGTTAGCATGAATAGATTATTCACGGGTTACTCATAGTCGGCAACCTTTAATTTACAGCTCAATTCTTTAGCTGAATTGATCCATTATCGATCTGATTAACTGTGATACGAAACTCGATATGCTGCATTTCATACATTTATTTTGAATATGAGTGAGATGCAGCGAGCAGCTGGTTGCGTACGGAATTGCTTATGTGAAAATGGTCGTATTGCTTTGAAATGCGTTTCGAGAGGCTCGTCTCGAGAGATTTGTGCTTTCGATTGACGAACGCAATGCTCGTATTTGAAGTAGATCGAATCAGAGTCGTGCCTAATTTCCACCATACGTATATCCTATGATGTGATCGTATCGCTAGTCAGAGGGATATGCTAATAAAATCAGCATTAAAATAATAACTTAATGGTTTATGAATCACAAACATAACTAAAACTATAATCTCTTCTAGAACTATAATTAAAAATTATTCACCTCTGAGAGAGGCATATTGGTATGAATGCTCATATTTTATTGATATCAAGTATTAGTTTATAAACCTACGTATTTTTTAATACAATTATTATAAATGATTTAGTGAAAAATTAATGATTTTGATGAAAATTTGATCGTTCTAACAAAATTCAACGATTTGGTATTCTCTGTTTTTTGATAATCGAAGTCACCATCCGCATAAAGAATAGAAATCTATAGCGTTCCGATTTTTAGGCAAATGCTCTAACCCAATAAACTAATAGGGTCGTTGCCATTATTGTCGTTTGAGTTTCCTTTCGTCTTTATATAATACCTATTATATTATTTCCGAATTCATGCACACTTTTGTTAGAGTGCTATTACCGAAACGGTTAATTAGCAGATTGAGATACTACTTCAATAGAACAATCGAAAATCTCATGTCACAATCCTAGAAAACGAATATATCGCTGCTTTTATTAAGTATAGCTTGATGTGTAATTAATTTCACGTCGATCGAAACTTGCAGAAGAAAAGATGAAGAGAATTGAGAGGGAGGGGGGGTGTATTTAATGATTTTACAAGAATTATTGAAGATTATAATGAATTTCAGTTTGTTGTACCTTTGGCGATTATCACCTATTGCTATAGCAGAATATTGGAAAAGGTTGCTAAAGATATGATTATACAAAATGCTCAATTCAGTGAGAGTCTTTCGACTGCGCAACGTGTTGAAGCAACACAACGGAAGAAACGAGTAAGCATTATTCATCACTGCAAATATAATATTTACTATTTAGCAATACTAAAAAAAATTTATTCATATTGAAATATTGTGATGTCGCTAACTTAGAAACACTCATTGTTTTCACTCGTTTCTTCTTTCGTCTTTTTAGCTGCATCTGTAACTTTGTCTTATAGATACGCTTTATGCAAATGTTATGTCTGTGTATGTGTACGTATGTGTATGTCTGTTTGCCGTATCCGATAGTTTCTGATAGGCAATTATTGAAGCTAGAATTACGAAATTTGGCGGACATGTTGCTCAAAATAAGCGTTGATCCATCAGATTCGAAAGAAGGTTGAAGGAGTTCTAATATGCTAAAAACTTGTTTCCATTTTACATCCGCTTGAATGTTCATTTGACATTAGTTGGATGGTCAGTTGAAGTATGACGGCATTCGTAGAAAGTGATCTTTTCACTTAGAGAGAAATAGCAATGCAAGGACTATAAAAGCATTTGAAATAGTTTTATAACCAAAAAAAAAGAACGATGTTTGCCACATTCCAGACTATGAGAATTGCTATTTTACCACAAAAAGTTAGGCACATTTTAGGGCCTAATAGCATATTGCTACTCCTTTTCCATATTGCTCTTTTCCGCTATGAACGAATTTCATACGCAACTTTTTTTTAAACCGTAAAAGTCAAAAAATTTTCATGTTTCATTCTGCAATGAGATATGTAAACTTTGGCTATTCGGTCCATTCAAATGTTTGCTGAAATTAGTAAAAAGAAGATGTCGTTTTTTTTTATTCGGAAACGATATCGACAGTTCCAACTGGTAAAACTAAAATTTTCAAGTGTAGCATTTTACTTCTTATATTCGTTTGAATACTTCTATGATTTTAAATGAATGAAAATGGAAAGTATCGAAATTCCACTGTGAGCAATTTATGCACTCAATCGTTCAAACATGTCGAATTGATTCACCAAAATCAAGAATGTTAATATTTGAGAATTTACTTAACCTAAAAGTGGTTATAATAATAAAATGAAGATAGTTGTCGAAAGCGAATGGATTATATAACAGCTGACGGATATGCGAATCATTCTCTCGTAATTTAATACGTAATATTTTTGTTGCCGCACATTGAGCATAACAATATGCCGAACATCAAAAGTGACAACGCATCTCGCGTATTGACATGAGGGACTGACATTAGCAGTAGATACTTACATCACCCTATTCAATGCTCGGAAATCTCACCTTATCCTTTGAAATGATTATACGAGATTCAATAATATGGAGGAAATTGCCAATTTTCAGTATCTTTAATTTCACGGGTGTTTCCCACGGTTCACAAGTGAACCTTCGATGCGTGATGAAATTATATGAGAAAAAAATAGTGAGAAAGACGAGAAAAAAAAGGAAAATTCACGAAAGATCTTTCTTTTGCTTAACAATTTGCATATACGTTGCTTATCAGCTAATATTCGCCTGTTAACAATTAAATAGATTGGAACATTTATATGCGATAACGATCTTTTAAAAACTTTTAATTAAATTGAGAGTGATTGAGTAGATTGAAAAAATGAGCAGTGAGCATAGATTTTGAAAATTGTCGGAGTATTTTTTTGCTTTTTATATTCTTTAGAAATCTTTCATCATAATTTAATGATTATCTTTCTTTCCTCGTTTTTATTAAAAAAATTTTTAGCGCTTATTAAGTATTTTCAACTTCTTGAAGCTAATAAGGTTGTGGATTCGCTTATAAAGCTTTTCAAATAAGAAAATTTTAAATTGCATCTTTTTTCTTCAATAGCTGGAGCAAATAGCGTTTGTAATGGCACTAATCATCTATAATCATTAAATCGAACTCCTTCTCTTTGTCGAATCTTATTAAGAAATCCATAAATGAGTATTGCGGCAACCGAATTGTTCCATAAAATCGTAGAACCAATTTGATGCCGTTCTAGAGTGGCACTCATATTGTCTCCAAATACTACTGCGAAGGGTATTGCCGTTTTTCTGGAACTCATTTGCTATGGCAGCTACAAGCTTCAACCAGTCATGCGTACTCTAAATGGCACATACAGCAGCACTATTCCTTAAGGCAGCATAAAGTTTTTATTGCCTGATTCAGTTCGTTAGGTGCGCTAATGATCTACGAGCATTAGGGGATTTTCAGTTATTGTTAGCTGTGATTTTCCTACTAGAATATCATCTTTTTGCTTTTATAACCCTTTGTAAATCTGTATACATTCAAGTATGCTATATTTTTTTTAAAAATAAATTTTACTCTATTATTGTCCCCTCTTTATGCATATGTATGTATGTGTCTGTCTGCCCGGCACTCTCACTTCAAGCATCACTGACAATTCTGATAAATGTAATGTGAACGATAGAATGACTTTCTCTTTCGCTGTGATCCGCTAAATTCAAAAGAAGTCCTTACTATTTGAAGGGTTCAGAAATTTACAAGCATTTCTGTAATTTTTCTTTTTTTCATTGGTTTTCATTCCGAACTATGCATAAATAGTTTTTATGAAAGGGGCGGTCGTGTAGACTAAAATACGGAAGCACTATTGTACACATTTTTTGTTGGTAACGTATAAAATTAGTTAACAAGGTGAGCGGCATGCAAAAATCGCCTATTATGCCAATTTTGTGATGAATTTTAGCGTATCATCGTCTCTCCTTTTCTTGCCTTTTTGTCGATTGGCCATCGATTTTTTCGAATAAAAATATGAATTTTATTAAAAAAATTTCCGTACAATATCACAGTATAGAATTTTTGGCTTCTCCAAAACATGAGCTTATCAAATTTCCTATTAGTTCGTTAAAGTTTGTATGGTGATTGAGTTGTTGTTTACCCTAACGCGATGTTTTCAACAAACATGTACGTACCCAGCAAAGTGAGCCTACAGAATCGTAACCGGAGATTACATAGTTTCCGCCTCTATGGATTGGTTTTCATGGATAGACTCTGTTTATGTTTTGGCAAAATAAAATCATCAGCAACCTGATTTAATTTCTTCAGCAATAAAGAACATGCATTGATTGATTAAGTGATTTTATTGTTCTAGGTCAATTATATCCTAATTGGTATGGTCGTTGCTTTCATCGGTTGCTGGCTTCCTTTAACCGCAGTAAATTTGGTTAAAGATTTCAGTAAGTTTTTCTTCTTCGTTTGTGACGCTACATTTTAGCATTCAAGTATGCTATATTTTTTTAAAATAAATTTTACGCTATTATTATTAGACCTATTATTAAAGAAAAATATTGCAATTATTCATTTGTTTTGGCATTGATATGTAATATAGTCAATTCTTTTGACGTAAGTAATGCTCGTAACGCTGAATAAGAGAGGTTAATAAAGAGAAGTACAAACGCTAATAATTAGAGTGCTCATCTATCCGCTTTAATGAGTCGAATGGTTTGATTGCTGGAACGTTAAGCTGGATGGAAGAGCATCGCACTCGACCGAAAGAGTATATTAGTGATTTTTAGCAGAATTAAAATTTTCAAGTTTGGGCGCTATAGTATTTACCAACAAATTGTTTGAACAATTCGATTTAAAAAAATGCACCAAGCAACAATATTTATCGCCGATCTTTACCTGTGTACCATTACAGATCGATGGAGTATTTCAAATTTTTAAATCACAATCAGAAAATTGGAATAATGATGCTGTTCAAATGAAAAAAAAATCTTTTATTTTTCAGGAAAAGAGCCAGAATTTTTGGAAAATCAACCATTTTTATGGCCTCTGGTGGCACATGTGATTGCAATGTCAACAGTTATTTGGAATCCTTTGCTATTTTTCTGGTTGACGAGGAAGCAGAAGAGGCCAATTTTGGGTCGAATCATCGCTTCTTCTGATGCGTTAACTTCGTTCGTTTCGAGGATTAACTCCATTCGTCGTACCTCTACGTTTCGCTCTCAGTCTTCTGCAACTGCAAAGTAAGCGCTTCAGGCATTCAATTATTTCGTGCAAATTTACTTCACAATAGCGCATCATGGTGACGTCATGCCTGTTTGTATGTTCGCATTTGTCTGTGCGTCTGCCCGTCCGGTAGTTCTGAACTCTATAACCACGAAGCTAAAGTTGTGAACTTTATTAGGCATGTAACATTAAACTGCCTAATTCACACTGAACTAGCAATTCTGAAAGAAGTTATAGGCATTTGAATGTGGACTAGATCACAATAAAGAAGTTTTTTTTTCCATATTTCTATGTCGACTGAGCTGATTAATACATCAAGACATAAACATATTCATTGTTTTTGTCTTTCTAAGTTGGTGATATTCAAATGGATGAATATGTAAAAAGCGCATATTGTGTCAACCTTCCTGGCGCGCTTTTCCGTCGATTTTTCTCGCCTTACTAAGCTACTTGTTAATGTAGTAATCATCCTACTCACTGATCGCCTTGACAATCTTATCATTTCATATTAATTGTAAATGGTTAATTATCTATGTACGAGTGAAAAATATGATTAAGTTCGGATTTATAGAAGACAATGAAGTTGAATTTTACGAAAGGTGAGTCGTATTTCATAATGTAACAGCAAAGTATGAAAACAATTTAGGACATAATTTCAATTCAGTTTCTTACATACAAATGAATAATAATATTGCGGCGTATTTGCTATGAGTTACATCTTCGATAAGGCAGAATGGTATCAAAAAGGTAAAAGAATAGAAGAAATGCAGGGATGGAGGAATGATGAGATGATGAGCATCAATGAAAATCGTCCACAAGCTTCCGAAACGCTTATTTTCAATAAAAAGTTTGCAGCTGTCATTTACTAATCGAGGTGATTAGAAATTTTTAGTCTCACATATAATTGTATGCGATCAGCATTTGTAAAATATCGAAATTCAAGTTTATGTTGATATCCGATCCGAATCCACAACTCCCAAACCGTTCGCAGAACTCCTAAATTAGTTTAGCAATTATGCGACGATTGCTTGAAATCTTTTATTATTTTTATTTATTTATTTTTTATTATTTTTCATTATTATCTTCTAAGGATCACTTCTTAATCGTTTACTTGTACAATGGTGTAATAGTGGAGAATGTGCAGTCATTTGCATATAATGCCGACGGATTGATTGTTGTGGCATTTCGCAATCGAAGCGTTTGTAATTTAATGAAATTTTCGGAAATTTCTTGCACTAAAATACAAATTTTTTTTGCCTAGATATGTTTTATGGAGTTCGATCTTCAGGAAACTGAGGTATTATCAATATACACATTTCCCACTATTTCCTTTATCTTTTACAACTAAGCATCTTGCAAGCATGCCATTTATTTGCCAGCATATAAGCATTTTAGAGGCGTCATGATCTCATTGATCCATCAGCGCGAAGTTAGTGAGCATTTTTTTCTGTAAAAGAAAAAAAATTGCTGTAATCGCGATGCTTTTAATCAAGAAAAAAATCTTCAAATCGTGAATCTTTTGTTAGCGATCATTGATTGTTCGGAATTTCTATACGCCACTTAATTAAGAAGCGTCACGCTGTGAATTGATTTGATCTCGTGGGAAATGGAAAATGCGTTAAGAATTCATGCCATCAAATCTATGCTTATTGCATTTTGGTGATATTACTGCATATTTATGCAATAATTGAAATTTGCAATTTTCAAATAAATTTCATCATCGGAAATTATGCTCAGAATTGCAATTCTCAAGTGAGCTGACCAATAATTCTTGAGAATAGTCGAAATTTATAGTTTAAAATGAACTCTTTTGGTTATATGCAGTATGTGACACTTTTTATCTTACCATTTTTGCATCAAGGGAATTGTTGTGTACTTTTTTTTTGAATCGCCTAAAAATCAAACCTCGTTTGATATTAGTTGTCAGAAAAAAGAATATTGGCATTCTTCGAGGTTTTTGCTACAACGATCAATCAACAAAGAAAATTCTCAACGGAATATTTTAGATTAAAGCGTGAAGACAGAGAGGTCGTGAGAAATGAAGAGAGGATGAGAAGGAGGCAGGAGGAAAAAATGTGGCTAAGTGCAAGACTTAATTGTGTGTTGTAAAAAAAATTTTTTTTTTCAACCAATGCATATGTACGGGAGGGCAAATTTGCATATGTACCGTTTTGTTTGCAAGTATAAACTCTTTCTCCTTTCGGCCGCATTCCTTTTCTGCCTTTCTCCAAAAGCATTGGTGCAAATCAAACTTCCATACGCGTTTCGAAGAGGATCTTTGCTTATTGGGGCAATCTTGTTCACTTAATATTCAAGCCTTTAATCGAAGTACAAAACATGAGAAAATGTGGGAACGTTAATAAGAGCTTATCACTTAAGCGCGTGTTGCTTCGATTACAACCTCGCAGCCTTCACTTTCTAGCAGCTTTCCCACTCCCTTCTCCTATCTCCGAAGTTCGATGCTATTGCCGATGCCATGAACATTCTCAAGAATTAGTGTGACGATCTTCTACAATCATAATCTTTGGCTTTCGCTCAGAGCTCCTTTCTCTAATTTCATCTGCCTATACTTTTCCCTTAGTGATGCGTGAAAGCATCTGTATATTTAAAGATGTTGCAAATTGACGCTTGGATTACCAACAATCTCATTTGAAACATCGTTTACGACATTTGCATGTGAAAAAAAAAATTTGCATATGGTATTGCAAGCGATGTTTCTGTTAACAATGGCACTCTGAGAAAAGGAACGAAATGTATTTAATGAGAAAGCATTGAGAGATTTTTTGGAAAATAAATTCAGCTTTTATCACCTCTACAAAAATATGTGCAATTTTTGATTAAAAAGTTAAGGTATCCACAAAATTATAATGCACTAAAGCACTAACTTTTCCTTCGATTAAATCGTAAAAGGGGTAAATGATCTGAGTGTTGATTTCGTAATGCTCAGATATCGGTGGAATTAGTATAACAGAATTATGTATTATAGACTCTACAACAATATCTTCATGACCCTTTATCGGGAAGGCTTATATTGCATAACGAGGATGAATTTAAATCTCACAAATTGCTAACATTAAAAGCAGATTTTTTGTAACAATTCACTATTTCCTCATCTTTAACCTTATCAGTAATTTTATAGCAGTAATGTCTGCTATTGGCTTTCTTGCTGGACTTGACGAACACGTATATTTTCATGACCATTTAGAGGTTGAGGGTAGGCTACTCAGAATGTTTGCTAACAAACTTCCAGCGGTTGAAGTGTTGCGTCGTCAAACCTATTCTCTTGTCCTTCCTTCATCACATCCTTCCAATAAATGTTCTTAATTCACATAAATGTAGTGATGTTGAGGGTAGGCTACTCAGAATGTTTGCTAACAAACTTCCAGCGGTTGAAGTGTTGCGTCGTCAAACCTATTCTCTTGTCCTTCCTTCATCACATCCTTCCAATAAATGTTCTTAATTCACATAAATGTAGTGATCATTTAGGTATAGGAACTTTCTATTTTTCTATAATATATTTTGTTTAGTACGAGTGGCTATTTTTTTATTTCCCAAGTTGATTGTTAAATACCTGAGAATTGATAATGCTTTGAATTGAAGGGTGATAAAACGGCAAGAAGCTGTGGACGAGACGCCAGGTTCACGAACTCGACCACTTCTGGTCACTGATGGCGACAGGACATCAATTGCAAGGAGTGTTTCGCTAAGCAGAACAATTCTTTAACGTTCTGCTGTCTCAATTTTTAGTTTATTCGGGTATAACCACTCGTAGCCTCTTCAAATATACAAATCATCTCATCACTGCAAATATTTCGTTTCGTTTCTGTTTCCTCGCATAGCATTCGAAATCTAACATCGAAAATATATCGTCAAAAAATATAAAATAAGAAGATTTTCGTTTAGAATCGGAACCTTTCGAAGGAATTGAACTCAAAAAATCGTCATCTGATCATAATGTTACTCGAGGCTATGAGTGATAAGAACCTGTTGTTAATAAAGTCCATTTTAGCTTTCGTCGATTTATTTTTTCTTGAAAAAAAAATCACCTAAGCGATAAACAAAATATTTTGAGATCGAATGCTATTCTATTTGAAAAATAAAAAATGGTACTTCCAAAAATTGTTTTATTCCCAACAATCGTTAATTGCATGCGGAATTATTTTCATTTTATATGGAAAAACGCTTTGTTTCCCTATGAAAATTCAATTTCAGCTAAAGATTTGTTTGCGTATTGAAGAGGAGTTGAGAAAGACGTCGAAAGGATGGTATAAGAATGAACGATATATGACTGAGGTTTATTTGGAAAACAAAACACGGTGAACAGAACATGAAAGTGGAGGTGCAGTTAATGACTAAACCTTGCTTCATAGAATCCTTATCTATTTTTGTTTGAATATCTTGTTAATGATTCACCGTATTTTGTTTGAATAGAGGCCCACCCCGCAAAATATTTTCCCGCAAAGTGGTCTTCTAAATGCGGCAAGTAGTACTGCAAATCTTTTCCGTCATATACAGTTCTCCTTCTCACACATATACTCTTCCAAGAATGCTTGAGGCTTGGGGTAGGAACAGGGAGAGGGGATATGTACTGGAAAGAGTAAGCGTATACAATGGTCTCGATGTATGTATATCATTCACTGGACTCGTTTGCATGCAATTTTTTTCTTCCAATACAAAGATTGCAATGCTTCTGATGGCATATTTCAAAAATTTGTCCCATATAGAATATTGCAATAAGTCTCAAGTCAATAATTCCAAGGTGAGCAGGTGAAGCGAGATTAGAGAAATATTTTCTAAATACAGGTATAGGCACAATTTTTATGAGATTACATATATTCTAGAGAACGGAAAATCCCACAAAAAACAAGAAATTTTCTATCATTATGATGAGCGAATTTTCCAGTTTTCATCATTAAAAATAAACGCAGCGGTTTCGATCTGTAAAAAAGTAATGAAAACAGATATGCGAGAAGGCCTTAAAAAACGAATAATGAATACAGTAGCAAGTAATATTATTGAGAAATTCAAATTCTTGTTGATGTCATTTTTTGGTCGTTTTTTTTCTACCGAAATTCGATATCAAAATGACGTATTTATTTGGATCATTTGCACATTTGTTTGCCTTATTATGAATTTTTTCTTGATTATTCATCAGCCGGAATAAAAAAAACGTTTATTTTATCATATTTTTTTTTCATCTCTTGTAAAGTTCGAAAGGAATAAATATATTAGAGCACAAAAGAAAATAAATTGCATCAACAAAGCAAACATTCAACACATAAAATTTTATATTCTATGGATATGTTTATTTGCAATAAAAAAAGTTGTTCTCCTCTATATGCATACATAATGACGCGACGTCAATACAATTGATGACGCACAAAGTTTTTCGATATATAAAGCAAAGAAATTCAAATATATCACATTTAACCAGAATGCTCTAAAGTAAAGGTGCAATTATTTGAATGCGTACTCATAACTATTCGTCACTAGTTGTTCGATTAAAAAAATCTTTTAACTATAATTTCAAAATCCATCGAAAAAATTGCATCAGTACCATTAGTATTTAAAGATTTCATCATTTTTATAAGGTCAAGCTCTGATTACTCAGAGGATCGATTCATTGCTGTCAAGATTCAGGAATTTTATTCAGGAATTTCAGATCTTGATGTGATCAGAAACATTGTTCCCAATTAGGCACATCGTTCCCACTTATTATTATCTATAGAAAATAGTAATTTTGTTCTAAGTAGTTCTGAGTAGATGTATTCAATGAAGATTCCACTATGCTTTGAAGGTTAACGAAAATAACATCAACAACTGCTTATATCGAAGAATGCTGGATTATAGCATCGATATTGGAGGGTGAATAACTCAACTCGTTTGTATTCTAATGTAACGAATAGTTTGTTCTTTAGCAAAAGAAATTTTAATGCCAAATATGAGAGGTTATTGGCCAAGAGGAATCAGAAAGGGAAGCTAAGAAGAAAATATTTATAAGTATAACCATTGCTTCTTGGAAACTCAATATGGCACCGAAAACGGCACACTAGTTTTCAGGGTTTTATTGTAATGTAAACATGCAATATTAATATTTTTAGGGTCGTTTTGATAATGGTTGAATTGTTTAAAATGATTACGACAGAAATGATGCACAAAAAAAGTTCTAATAAATCTTCATTGCCTGGAGACAAAAATGAGGGTATATACATTTTATGCAAATCATGGTGGACATTCATAATTTCTCACTGCAGGAACTTTCAAAGATAGCGTCGATCGTTGCAGTTCATCTCCGAGTCATTTAAAATTGTTATTTCAAGAATTGGAAGCAAGAATAAAGAAAACTGCTCTTTCAAGAGTGAAATAAAGACACTCAAGAAATATATTGCAAATAATGCAAGGCAAAGCGACATTGGAGCATTGGAGACTGTGCGGTACATGCAAATTGCACAGAAATTGAGTGCCCAAACACTTCACATGATCACTAATCGAATAAAGTGAATAGAGAGGCAAAGATGTAGAACAAAATGTCTTCAAATGCCATAATAGATAGTGAATGGAAAAGACAGCATTTTCGTACATCTAAATGAGATTCTCCTTGCTTGTTTGTCTATCTATTAATTATCTACGTGCTCGTCTGTTTCTTGGCCTGCGTTTTTTCTTTTCTACTCCATCGCCAATACCTGCAATTTCGATTGGTTCGTAACGAATTGAGGTGCCCTTGATTCCATACTTGATAAGACAGTCCAGCAATCATTGATTCAACGGCTTGGCCAGCAGACAGATTCATCAATTGAATGAGATAACAAACGAGCAGGCACATGCTTTATTGTCAGCCGTCCTCGACAGTTTCTTCACCACTGATGGTTTCTTGATAGTTCCCAACGGTATTCCTGCAAAAAACTACTTCAATTCTCCTTTCATGCAAATAGGCAATTATCGTGGATGCCTGTGTTTGAGATTCAAATCGATAGAACTTTTAGTATTTGAAAATGTGATGGCTATTAGTAAATGCAATGAGTAATGGAGTAGGGGGCGACTCTCAAAACGACGTCGAAAGATGTACTGGAGCATATTTTTAAGCTCGAATTTGTTGATGCTAACTTTTTTCGAAGTATTCGTGAACCTGTTCACTCGCATAGGTGGTTTAGAAGTTTTCTTATCAATGCCGAATTAATATACGGAAAGGTTTCTTGGCTGGTAGAGTTCCATCAACTCGGAAGAATCTGCCAGTTGATATTGTCAACTTGTCCTTCATTGAGAAGTTCAAAGAGTGAAATGAGTGTAGAGTCATGTATATCTTTGCTGAATGCTTCAAATACACCTAAAAATGCCCCGATTTCCGGTTACCACATATCATTTTTTTTCATATTTCTTACAGACAAATAATGAGTTGCAATCTCAGTCATGTCTACATCGCAGTTGATATTGCAAAAAAAAAACGAAATTCTGAAAAAAGCTCATTTGAATATTTTATTTTTTCGCTGAGAAAAAAATTTTCGTTGTTAAAATATGACTTTTTTTCAGCTTTTCATGTAATATTGCTTAACATCCTCTATTGCACAATTGAAAACTTTGCATTATTTGTTTGAGATATTTGTGCGCCGAAAATTGATATAGCCTCTTAGAGTGGTGCAAGAAATATATTTCAGCCTTATATATTTTCACTTTTTACATTTGGTGAACTTTTCGATACAGTTTTAATTAGCAAAACAATACTTGTTAATGAGAGAGCAGTTCCTGAAAAACTTTCCTCAAGAAGAGTTCTTCGCAATTCCTCATAACATTCTCTTTCAAATCCAATAAACGTCAAGAACACCTTTATATGCAAAGTTTATTCAGTTCAAAAATAATATCCCTACTTTTGAATTAGATAAGAGGAAGTTTATAGTCGATTTAATATTTTCCCCGAGATAGTTGCTTCGCTTGATTCGTTTCTTACATGTTATCACTTTATATTATACCTGGAAGTTGGTACTTGTTCGAAATAAAATTTAAATTTTCTACAATTAATTCTGAAAATTTCTTTCAAAAATGGTACTCATAGATCTCATAAAGCTGTTGAATACTTTATTTTATAATGGCTCCAGCGACCTAGTAGACTTTGCAATGTAGTTGCGCTCTATCACTTAGTAATTCATTGAAATTGCCTCCTTTCCTTCAAGAAGTGCGGTTGTCGAGCACTTATCACTACGAAATGTAGCCCAAATGAGGCCAATGTCTATGCGGTCCATTTTTCACGTATAGCAACGTTGCAGGTCATCAGTTTCTACGAATGTAGGAAGGAGGTATAATTAGAATTTTTGTGACTTTTTCCGAAGATTTTTTCCCCTAGGGATGTTAGCTAACTGAATCTCGTATATCTACGTAGCAATTTGATTACGCAAGCTGAATGCAAAAGCAGTGTTTTGTTGCAACACTTCAGCTCATTCTATTCGAGCTGTTCAAGTGGACAGAATATTTCGGTCTTTTTGATAGTGATATCCGTCTGAAAAATTCCTTTATTTTTTTGAGAAGATATATTTGCTAAATGATTAACAAGTTGCTCTGATTGCATTATCACTTTTTTATTTAATGCATCAAACTATTCCCATATGGCATGGCCGATTCTAAGTGCTGTCTCTCTCTCACTCACTTTTAGTGTTACTCTCCTTCAGTTTACTCACTTCTAACTATCGAGTAATTGAGTTAACTCGAATAAGATATTGCATTTGGCATTCTCAAAGCCGAAAACAGTCAGTAAGCATGCTTTGCTTTCATCATTGAATATTGCACTCTTGAATGGTTAACCAATAAAGCGATATGCAGCACCTCTTTCGTGACATCGAATTGTTTCCTATGAACCAATTTTAAATACTCCTATTTTTTGTTTTTCAAATATTGATTACATTTATTGCTATATGTAGCGATAATCAAAGTCAGATTTATTAAAAATGAGAATGAAATGTACCAATGAGTAATTATATGAGAGAATATTTCCAATTTTTCTCCTCTTTGGGATTGCTGTCTCCTTGTGTCTGTTATAATCGATGCTGAGAGGGTGCAAAGATGTTTAACCCTTCTTCATTACCGCGTTATTTACGCTCGAATAGACTGTGCTTATATAGAGCAAAAAATTTCAGCAAAGATTTATTTAAATAGAGACCGTTATTATAAATATTCTATGCTGTGAATTCTTTGAATATTTCATGGCAATTGTATTAAAAAGCGTTTGTATTTGAATATTTCTATCCATTCAGTCCAACTGCTTGTTAATATATACGTCAAGGTGGTTTCCATTGTAGTCCTATCTGCAACAACATATCTGATTGACTTTCAAACCTCATGTTGCCGATGGGAATATATCCCCACTTATATAAATTATGAACCTTCTCGAAATGTTGTTTGAGAGGTAATTCATTATCGCATTAAACTTATTTGTTGTTTATGCTTAATGGCAATGAGTAGGTATTGATGATTGATCCGCTATAAAAAGTTTCGTGTTAATGAACTTTTCAATCACCACTGCTTATATCTCAGTAGTGAAAATTTCAGCAAATTGAAATAGGATTGGGTTAGATTTTAATACAAAATTTATCCCTTTCGAGAATATTGCCGACTCAATATCATACCACTGTTTTGCTCGATTCTCTTCTCTTTTTTTTTGGAATATATCCCCACTTATATAAATTATGAACTTTCGATATGTTGTTTGAGAGGTAATTCATGATCGCATTAAACTTATTTGTTGTTTACGCTTAATGGCAAGGAGTAGGTATTGATGATTGATCCACTATAAAAAGTTTCGTGTTAATGAACTTTTCAATCACCACTGCTTATATCTCAGTAGTGAAAATTTCAGCAAAATGAAATAGGATTGGGTTAGATTTTAATACAAAATTTATCCCTTTCGAGAATATTGCCGACTCAATATCATACCACTGTTTTGCTCGATTCTCTTCTCTTTTTTTTATTATCGATATATTAGCAATTCGAGTGTTCGCTATCAAGGTGACCATGCATTAAAGTTCTGCTGTTCTTTCACCACATATTATTCATCAGTTTTTCATGTAACTACGCAACCAAATGCACAAGTTTCCCTCAAATCTAATTGAGATTCTACATAGTTTTGCTGAGCTTTTTGAAGATTTCATCAATTTCGATACTTTATCTTCATTACTTTGAAATCACCCATTTCGGATTGATATTATCTTATAATTTCGGCGAAAAATGTGATAAACAAATGACACATTTTCTTAACTCTTTTTGAGCTGATCGTTTATTCCCATTGATTTCACGATTATTCTTGCGTACTTTCACCAATCAAAATGCCTTTGAAGAGTCGATTTGTTTTTTTCTTGGACAATAAAATGCGTCATCCACGAGTGAAAACAAGTTATTCAAAAATGTAAGCAATAGTGATTTGTAAGCAATATTCTATTCAAATTCTTTTTTTTAAAGTGTTTATAGGAATTCCTTTCTAAAATGAGTTTTCATCTTTCAGTCGGTGAAAATATTGTAGAAAATGGATAAAAAAGAGCTGATTTTCCGAGTCATGTCTGAAAGTCCACTTCTGCCTAATTATTCATTATTTTGAGTTAACGGCTCTTTACTGCATAAAGCAAAATCGATAAAATCTCTGCATAAAGTGCACCAGTCTGTGCATAATATTTGCATAAAGGCACCCAATAAAGCGACATCCAAACAACATTATAACGAAAATGCATTTTACATTTCATGATTGCTCAATGAGGTCATACCTGTTACCATTAATAAGGCCAACGCGTTATCACTTCGGATAAAATTATATTCACTCTAATCTTAGCTTATAAATCAATGTTTAAAAAAAGAATAATATTATACGATTATCTTTTGAATGAAAACGTTCTTTGCTGTCTTAATAATAATGCAAACTGTCATCAAACTGAATTTCAAAAATCAATAGCTAAATGGAAAAACAAATGTGTGCTGGCTGCTAATGAGTTGTTTGTTCAGTTATTTTTGAGTTAGACACGTAATGACTCCACTGCTAGTAAAAGGTTTCAATCACATTGACTATAGACGACGTTTTATGCATATAGGTTTGCCTTTGTGGAAGTGATTATATATATATATATATATATATATATATATATATATAAGTAATGTATATGGTAGCTATTATTGAATGATCAGTTCGCCGGTCGCATGAGGTCAGAATGAATAATTTTGGGAGTATGACAGGAAATAAAAACTGGGCCTTCGCTAATATGAAATCAATAATAGTGGCCGTTTATTTTTAAGTACATTTAGCACTGCTCAACATTCAACTTTCCTTCAGACACCACATTTGGTGTGTTTAATTATGTTTTGAAAACCGACTTGAGGATACTCACTAAATTTTTTTTGTAGGAAATTTAAGTGAAACAGAGACAAAAAAAGAGACAAAATCGGTTGCTAAACAGCTTCATTTTATCGAAAATTGGGTGCCCAGACTGTTTACACCAAATCTGTAGGGGATGTTCAAAATAAAATTTTACGCTCCATATGAAATTAGCGGAAAAAAAATTTCTTGGAAAGTTCCGAAAATTTGGAAAAGTTATACGTTACATTCATATTTATAAAAAAACGATCATTTTCAACATCAAGATAAAGGTTTTTTCGATGTTGAGTCGCATTGTCAAAACTTACGATGATTTATTGTATTTATCCCTTAGAAAGCCAATTTTCAATAAAATCGACCACTCAAAAAGTCTACAATCCTTGTAATGAACAGTTTTAGCAGTTTCGATGGATTTTTTTTCGAAAACCTTAGGGAAGCTAAGATTGCATTTTCCTAGTCAACATCACAATTGATCTGGTGAACATCTGTTTTATGTCGATTGAGAAAATTCATAATTGTTTGCGAAATGATGTCATCGATCCCTGTTGATCGATTTTCAATATGAAAGTACTCACAAATCATGTACACATCGCTTTCAACGAAAGAACGTTCTCACTCAAATTTAGTTCTCATTCACTCAAATCACTCGAACACTTTTAGTTTCGCTGATCATTTGAAAAAAAATGAGGAATGCAAAATGATAGACCAAGATTTGCAGTCAGAAGGTAAGGATAGATTCTTGTGATTCCTTAGTAATCACCACTTGGGTTAGCAATTAGTTGACGTAGTTACTGGCGAGCTTAAATACGTAAATATGAAAGAGATTGTGAATGTTATTGTCGGAAGAGGACTCATGCTCTTCGATATGAATCAACAAATAAAATATTCCGAGCATCCCATCAGGCATGTAAGTGTCGAATTTATAATTCCCAGCATTTTAGATGCACTCTCTTCTCAATAATGAAAATAAACTATGAGTGAACAGGAAATTTAATTATGCTACGCTTGTATGCATCCACGTTTACTCAACTGATTAGAGGTGTGAAGTAAGCAGTGAACTGATAAGACGGCCAAAAATAATTTGTGATTAGGAATATACCATTGTAGCTACGAGAAATAATTCTAAAGAGGAATTGCCGAGATTTCGAGCATCAAGATTTATCGGTAATGATTTGAGGTGAGTCTGCTTAACAATGATGTCAATTGCTCATAGGTAAATGCCTAATTAAAAGTTTTACGTCAAACTTTTAAAGAGTATTGCTCTTTTTTCTTCATTATTCCTAATCTTTGCTCTTCAAATGTTTAACTGAAGTCTGTTGAATGAGATTGTTTTTATGACGTTTTTATGAGACAAATGAAGGAAAATGTGTCAACTCTTAAGAAAGTTGTTAACATCTGCCAAAAAATTGTTTCGTGCCAGAGTGGTGTATCTGCTCGATTTTCTATAAAAGGCATGAATCATCATCGCCAGAGCGACATGTGCAGGAAAACGAAGACGAAAGCGATCGTAGCGATGACAGATGAAAGTAGCAACTTTTTCATTTGGTTTTTTGCGAAAAAGGATAAATATGAGTCGACAGAGGACGGTCTAAATGGTGAATTAGCTAATATTGCTTAAAAATAGACGAATTTCTTCAAAAAATTTTTGAATGGCTAATATAATGCCGTGCAAAGAAGTGTGAGACGGAAGATTCGGAAATATCAACCATTTTTCCGGTTACCTGTGATACCTTCTAGCGTGAATTATAAACATCTTCAACACACTTTTTGTAAATAAGCTTGAAGTATTGTTGTATTCAGCATCAAGTTGAACGTTTTTATGATGTCGTTAATGCCTTAAGTTGGCACCACTTAAGAAGCCAAGAAGCCAAGTGTCACTTCAGAAGGCACCACTTCAGAGGCCAAGAAGCCAAGTGTCACTTCAGAAGGCACCACTTCAGAAGCGAAGTAATAATCGATAACATCCCTAAGCTCCTTCATGCTTGATCGCAAGATTACACGCATTTTATCGGAAGTGAACAACATTACGCAAAATGATTTAAATGAGCAGCACATGACGTCACTGCGAACAGAAGCGCTCATATGCAACTGCTGATCAATGATGTAGTACTTCGTAGAGGAACTCCCTTTTAAATTCATATCGATTAGAGAGGCAATCTCTCTGATCACTTTTTGCTCACCAAATCTTGGAATACTTTTTTTTTAAACGACCAGTTGTATTTTAATAAATAAGCAGATTTTAGGCGAATATAAGTGGGGCTTTAGATCCGCCCAGATTGAATCTTTTTTAATTTGAATGGCTGCTTTCAATAGATAACGATGCTTAACATATTTATAGATTAATTAGTATTGAAGCTCGTTGAACAACAAAGAGAGTAAGGAGACCTTTTTTCTCTACTAGAGGCACAAATACAATATTGAAAATGAGCTTTAAATTTTCAAAAGGAAATATAATGCGTGAAATCGAAACTGGTTGAAGAAATGATTGAAGTGCAACCAAAAGTTCGCTCTATATTTAGACCTCACTGTCGAGTTGAACTTTATAACTCTAGCATTGCTTAAGCAAGGTTTTATATATTATTAACTTACTTCTGTACTACTAATGTTTTAATGTTCATCTAATTCGATTGAGCTAGAAATATGCTCTTCTCGATAACGAATTATTCCTTAAAAACTGTCTTCCGCACGCCAAACTTTTTAACCTTTTTATTAAAATTTTTTTCTTCTATTGGAAATAAAATAAATTCGCTATGTTCGGCTCATAAATATTTTGTATTTCAACATAATCTTATATTGTTTAGTAAATTTGTAAGCATCACAAGGACCTGTTGTTCTTCTTTCATGTTCTTTAATAGATTTTAGCAGTTGTTTTTTCTACTGCTAAGAAAGGTTAGGTCTTATGATGGCTCGTGACTTCTTTAGGCTTCTCATCAGGCCTTAAACGATGCAATTGCAGTCTATCGCACTGATGTTTTTGAGAGTTTCTCGCCTCTCCTTGTTAAATACGCTCGTCAAGTAGTACTTAATATAAAACATAAATATAATGAGGCTAATTTTATATTATTCCTCTCCGACGTATATAGAAATGTTGCGAATTATCAACGGCAATGGATAGAAGCAAAAAACAAAGAGGGAAAGTTAGTTGCAAATTTAAAGGGTATCATTATTCTTTGAAAAAAAAAAGAAAAGAAAAAAACTAGCGAAATAAAAATTCATTTATGTGAGTATTGAAATGCATTGATGATAGGTATGACTATTGCACTCTAGCGATCCATCGTCCACTGAACACACTATTATCATAAATATTTATAGAAACAGATAATTTATCTACTTAACATAATAAATGTGCAGTTTGCTGAATAAGTTGTTTTCGCAATGCATTACTAAACGAATTGCACATGCAACAATTATATGAATTCAATAATGAAAATATGAGAGTTTTTTTTTAAAATTAATTTCTGCAATGAGAACTTTGCAGAAAATGCGTATTGAATAGGATGGCATTTGCAAATTAGATAATAGAAGAGAAAATATGGAGAAGAGCAAAGGCAGCAAAAATGGACACATCAAAATACCAAATAAATTTCTATGAATTTTTGCAATGTGAAATTCTGCAATCTGTCTTTATCGGATCACATTTTAAAATGTTTCAAATTAAAATATCTCAAAGTTATATGTTTCATTATCTATCAAATGGGATTTGCATGAAAATAGAAAATTGATGCAATTAAAAGTGAAATATAATAATAGATCTGCTTTTTGCATATGTTAGCTGCTATATTATATTCATCCTCATTCGCTTGTATTTGGCATGTTGTAATTTGATAATTGCTTACATATGGATGTTTATTGACGTTGTATGTGTGCTTTTACGTATCATGATCCTATTTACGTGAGTGTCCTATATCCGTCTGGAAAACTATTCAATTTATGCATGTAGAATAGTATCCCTTTTATCTTTGTTTTAGATTTTCAACAGTCTTTGAATATTTCAACACCACGCGTATTTCAACATCCAGTTTTTTGAACGTGTTTTGAAAATTGACCCCTTATCAAATATCGTTTTTTTTTGCTGTCCAAAAAACAAAAAAAAAAGTGGAAATGGCACTCATGCACAAATAGTTTTCCAGACTTTAACTAGAAATTCCTTTTATATAAAGATGCATCTAGAAACAGGTAACAGATGCGGTCTTGGGGAAACGGACGGAAATAAACAAGCTATTTGCGCAATGCTTGACGCCTTCCATTAGCTCTCTAAGGCATTTCTTCTTCGTTGAAGAAAACAATTGTGCTAACTAACAATGATATGAACGGAATTTTGGATAAAGTTCTAGCTTTTTGGGTGAAAATGCAGCACTTTGTTCAGCAGGCTGCTTTCAGGGAAAAATTTTTTTTACAGTCTGTATTTTTTTGCGAGTAGCTAGTTCAAACATTCCCTCCGTGGAAACTTTCGTGATGAATTGAATATCCTATAAAACTTGAGAAAAGTTTAACCTCTGTTTAAAGGGTAAGACGGGAGTTGTATATTTTTAGCTTAAATTTTCCATTCGACACAACAATTCCAACAATAAAAAAGCGTTCACATTAGTTACGAGTGTTAAAAACGTTCTTACTCTATTCTTTAACCTATAAAAATCGACAAAATACGAACATTGCAAACCTGACTTGGTCTTCGAGGTTTGAATTTTTTAAATTTCTATCGATGGCGCTATTTTATGCGTCTTTTTCTCCTCTCAACATTTACAGGGGTCAATCGTTTGGAATATAAGCAATTTTTTCAGAATACAAACTTTACGCATTTTCTATGGATTTTCATATGGAAGTGGATTGAAATTTTTTTTTCAATTTGAATTGCTACTCTTAACAGGCACTGATTCTACCTGCTGTTAACGTTAGTTAGACACTTCTAACAGTTTTACATACCTCTAAAATGCATACAATTGACCTCTGTTAATTGATTTGCATTTCTTATAATTCGTTTATCTATAAGAATCTTTAATATGCTCAGGCATTATTCACGCGAATCGCAGCGTTTCATAGACGTTGAAAAGTTGTTCGAAGAAAGAAAAGACGAAACAATTCATAGAAAAATTTGAATTGAATGAAGTGTGAATATATATGAGGTTCTTTCTTTATTTCGATCAACTTGGTTCAATGCGTTTCGTGAAATAAAAAATTCATCTATATGAAATACGTTTCATCAACGAAATGTTCTCTGCTCAAATAGATTACAGCAAATTTATGATTATTTAATTCGAATTCATCCTCGCTTGATCTAATCATTATCAGCAAAATTTTCGTTCTGATGATATATATAACTTGAATGAGAGGTGTATGTTTTACAATATAGCTAAGGAAGGAAGTATTGGGAGCTATTTGTAATCATTTCTGCTCCTCTCTTTAAGCAGACTTTTTTTAAATTACGAGACTAAACTCTACTTCTTCTGAAATTTTTTGTGGAATAGCTACTTAAAGTCAGAGTATTACCCACTTATTTACTGCACCAACTACGTCTTTTTTGCTATGACTTCTCGTATGCATAAAAGTTTAGGTAATCATTAATGAATTTATAACTTGTATGAGTTAACATGATAGGTGACTATATTAGCTGCGCTCAATTGAGAGTTCGTTTAAATAGAATCGGCAACTCTGAGCTGACTGAAATTTGTCGGCTATTACGATTCGCCTCCCTTCTGTAGATGTAGCCGAATGCCTATCCTTCATCATCTTCCACTCTCTACATTCTTACATTCGAGGTTCTTTTGATGGGAAATGAATTTCAGCAAGATTTCCTAACACCCTCGTTTATCTGCTTTGATCGAGAGAGAGAATGTGAGAATTTTTCTTCAATATGATTTTTGAACTTTGATTGCCACTTGTTTGGATGGATCTGCGCTATTTTCGTCATAGGTGCTAGCACGAGGCTGGCGATAATTCGTTTGACTCAAACCACTCACAAGCACTTGTTGCGTTAAATCATATTCACGCTAGGCAACAAACAAATGGCCGGTTTGGTTAGCTATGCGTATCCATTGGTTATGTCCGTTGATAAGTGTTTCTTGGTCATTTACTTATGTTCATAAATGTTTTGCACTCATCTTTGAGTGCAATAATTGCATATACGTATTATGTGTACCGCATGCTTTTAAAGATAAGCCCTTAAGCCCATTTCGAAGCAGCATAATGAAATTTATCGCTGAATCGAAAGATGCGATAGAGTGAAGTTCTTTGGTGTTGCTATTGGCTGGCTGTAAAAATTCGCAACGGAAAATATTTTTATTGCATGATAGACCACACATCCTGAAAATTATCCAATCGTCAGCTCATTCATCCGGACTATAATAGATAGTGGATAGTCCATAATTATGTCGACATTGATGGATTCCCTATGCTGGTCTTTTCTATGGCGTTTCCCTTTGCGTACATCGCTATCGGAAGTGACGCCTCGTGTTTCCTTGGACACATTCTCTTCAACCGATCACATTTAGTGCTAGAACAAAATTAAAAACCGAGTCGTTGTGATGATCAAAAATGCATAGAGGATCATGCTCTTAATATTCGAGCGCATCTAAATACTTTCTCAATATTTGTGTTCGCTTCTTCTGTAAGCATCACAATATTGCTATTGAAATCTATGAATACAATGCACTCATCGCACTGAAAAAAAAACAAAAAACAATGGCTTCGCTTTTCCTCAATGTTGTATATTCCTTGCCTTCAACAAGTCGATTTGAGCCTTTACTTTAATTTATTTATCACTGAGACATTCTTAAGTATTCTTGAACAAAAAATGAGCTCATTCATACACTCAGATACTGCCATTTTTTTCTTCTTTCGCTCAAATATTCTTGCCAAGTGGAAGCGTAATGAGTTTCCATCCTTTCAATATACTAAAATATGAATGCGATGAATCAACCTTGAAGGGTAACTATTGAAACTATTGAAACTATTGAAACTATTGAAGGGTAACTCGATTAGGACGAAAAAAATATGACTTGTCCGCGTTCTTGTTTAGATGAATTTTAGAGCAAAGTAGCCACTTATGCGATAAGTACTGAAACGCTGCATTCTGCCGCTGAACTGTCTGCCTGAATTCGACAACGGAATAATTGTGTGTTTGTCGATACCGCTTGAACACCTCCTTTCGTTTCTGCTTGTTAAATGCAATCACTATCAAGTTTTTGCATAGGTGCAATTGTTGCGGCAGTGCTTAGCCTGAGACTGTTAACCGTCGGATTTCTGCTCATTTACTGCAGGAGAAGTTATGCATCTACAAGACAATCCGTCCTTCAGCCATGTAATTTGTGGCAGAAGCACAGCAAGCAGCAGCGTCTACCAAGCAAAAGTTGATGTGGATCTCGTCAACAATCTTCATCTACGTTTGTTTGACAATCGTTGTTGATTTCTTTTCGAACATGGCATTTGAAGCAGTAGATGGCCGTATGCAATATGCTAAACATCTTCCTCCATTAATATCCAGATATCTTATCTAAGTAGAGGCATTCAAACTGTTCAATGTTCACCATTTTCATACAAGCGTGTTGTGTTAATGTTGAGGTGCATTGCGCCTGCTTATATTTACTCATGATCATAGAGACCATTTCATAGTCGTTTCGATCGTGTTAATTTTTTCTAATATAAGATAAATTCATTAAAGTAATTCTGACCGATGAGCGAATCTATCGCTCGAATCCTTTTTCGTAGTTCAGTTGGTTGCAGCGCGTTGAATGGACCGCCCATATTTGTTTCGATTGCTTCCCACGTTGTTTGTAATGAGCTTGATTGTGCTCACTCTCATCGTTTCGTGTTTCTCAGCCCGAGCCGCATCGAGACAATAGTAGTACGATTGAAGTAATCTACTCGAGTATATTATAGCAGATTCTGTGATGAAATGCTCAGATGCAGCTGTTCGACTAGGCTACTTATTATGTACAAATTCTGACTGCCAAAGCCAATGATTGGATTCGCTTCTGTTTTGCATTTAGGCTAGTGAAGATTGTAAACCTATACTTTAACGCTTTTTCCTTTGCGCTCATAGTTATTCGCAGCGACGATTTTCTCAGATGCAAAGAAGTTGCTCTTCCCCTATCAGTTCTAGTTTTTCTCTCATCTAAGATGCGTTTCTTCATATAAAGAGAGCGAGAATTGTATCATATCGCTATGCAGCAATAGCACCACTATATCTTTCTAAAAAGCCGCATATCTGTTTTGTCGAGCACTTTGTGCATAAATAACGCTCGAGTTCATGCTGGTTTCTATTTTCAGCAGCGCTAAACAATCGACATTGATGACGCAGTATATCTCATCACTACATCTATACAACTTTAATGGCACATTTTTCTGTTTCTGTTGATTGTGATTTGAAGAGGTTTTGAATTGGGGTTTCTTTTGCCATTGCTTCACGCGTGATGGGTTTGTACACTCGATTCACTGTGGAGTAATTGGCAGCTCTTTCATCTTAACGCTTAATTTTGTGGCGTTCCAATAAAGGTCAAGCGCACTTCGAACTTGCTGATGTGCTCGAAGAACTTTCGCTCATTTGTCAGTGGCTCATCTGCTAGCTCAAGCTGCCTTATTATTCAATCTTAGGCCTAAATTGCCTGCAGTGGCTTCAAGCTTCTTATTCCAAAAAGTATCCAAGCGGTAGCAACTGCTAGGTTATCACAGTTTAATTTCAAAGCAAGCACTAGAGGTCAACGATGCGTTCAGTCATTTCTTAGATCACTGACTGTTACTAGACCTTCGAATAAGAAAAGCAAATAAGTTAGGAGTTGCATTTTAGCGATGCAGAAAACGAAAATTTCTCGAAATCTGGTTCATTCTTTCGTACTCTCAAAGAGATCTCTTCGGCTGGATCTATGGCATTGCATGTAATTGATTGCATTTATCAGCGACATCTTTACGGTCATTTATGAACAAACTACTATTAAGGCTTGTAAATTCGGAGATGTTTCCTCAGCGGTACTTCAGTGGACACTAGCGTAAGTTCCAAAGTATGCAGTATTTGATTCTCTTGGCAAGAAGGTCAATGATTGTGTTAGCTCACTGAATTAGATAGAAAAGCTAACGCATGGAATAACGTAAGCATATTTCTACGTTTCAGCTTCCTCTTTTCAACCATTTAGACCGCCTAAGAGCTGGATTCGTCTTTCGCTTTCGTTGCTCATTTGTGTGATGAAATGCGTTTAAGTTTTCAAAGTTTGTCGTAAACATTCTCTACGTATAGTGAAAGAGATTATTTGCTCATCGTTTACCTCTGGGGTGCCAATCTCCTTATCGATTTTGCGGTAAATTCCTGAGCACGCTGCTGGTCTTTCGTATCGGCGGTTGTAATCCAGCTTGTATTCTGCGCGCTATTATCCAGGTTCATTCGAATATAACACTATCGAGAAAGAGTCGATACATTCAAAGCTATAGTCAGGTTGGAGTCTCACCCGTTTTCCCATTCATTACCTTGCAGTAGAGAATAGTCTAACGCTGTTGAAAAAATTCAAAGTTCTGTGAGAATAGTGCAGGTGCCATTGAAAAGGAACGTGAAGTAAAAATATGAAGACATCTGGCCATGAGGAAAAGACAAATCTGAAGCTTCCATATGCCTTTTCCTAGCCGAGCTTTAATGATAGCTGGTGTTAAGAAAAGTGGAAAGTAGCCAGTCGATGGTATTGTTCTAATTAGTCATATTTTTAAAATTACTATAAATCGTTTGACGAATTATTGTAGAGTTAGTCTTGAAACTAGAAAACTCACCAGTTGTTTTATTTGCCTATTGTGCTAATCATCTAATAAAAATAAAAGGGCAGAATTTTGTTGATTTCCTTATGTGAGATCTGCATTGTTCGATAGAAAGAATGATTAGTGCGTTTATTGGCTAATCCTTCAAATAGCATACAAATACATCATCAATGGCGTCCATTTATAAAGGACATAACAAGGGCTCTTAGCTTCAAAACCGAATTAGAAACAATGTGTCGAAAGTTTTCTCTCGAATTTCTTTTCACAACAAAAAAGAGCAATTTTTCTCAAGTATACATGAGTTTTCCCAACGAATAAATATATTAGGGTCAAAAATATCCCAATTTATCCGTTGATCCTTCTTTTATTTCGAGTAAATATTATTATTGTTTCTATGTTTTTACTCATTTCAAAGTTTTTACATGCTTCAAATTTAATCGAACTTTTATATGATTGAGTAGTTATTTCATCAGAATCTGTGCAAAAATGCGAATGAATTTGCAAGCAGCGACAATCGCTTATATTTTGCTGCTATGATGGTGAATAAGATCTCTGTTGTTATTGTTGTTTTTTCAAATTCACTAAAAATAGATCTTCTACAACTGAGGTTTTTTCATTTACTATGGCTACAGAGATAGGTGATCTATGCAAAGAATATTCTACTGAGGGTTTTCTGTTCGAGGAAATACGGTGGTGAATCTTTTAACACAACACTATGTGCATTGTTTTGCACTTTTTCACTGCCTAATATAAAGAATACGAATATATCGATAACGCTTTTACATATTGCAGTAATATGCATAAATACGATTCTAATGCTTTTTATGCAGCCAAATGTTCAGTTGTTTTTAATGAGTTGTGATCCAACGATCCAATTTATGCGTTGTAACCCAACGATCGCCATCACGATTACTATGTTATTCATATAAAGTCTATCTAATTAAAATTGTTATTATTTTTGCTTGTACTATTTCAGAAACAATGCGATGTTTATGTTTTCGTGCACGAAGTGATTCAATTGAACATCCTATAACATCAATTGCACCAGCACCACTCAAAGACTCAGCAAGCTTAGAGTATGATGATCCACGCATTCCACTAACCAAAAAGCAGAAATTCATTCTAACAAAGAATTGGAAAGGTATTGCACGTGATGTCACCGAGGCTGGCGCTAATATGTTCGTCAAGTAAGTTCAATCTCGAATTACTAATCTAACGTACGATGATTCAACCAAAAAAAAAAAACTTACTTTGAATACCATTTCTCCTCAATAATGAAGGCAGCTATGATAGTTTACGCATCTGATTTTTAAAAAAAGGATTTGCAGATTTCCTCTTTTCTCTTTTAAAATTCCTCAGATTTCAAGCCATAAATGTTGAATCCTCATTTCCGTTTCCATTTGAAGTAAAGTGCATACGTTTAATGAACCGAAAAGCCGGAATTCCAATAATAGATGAATCGAGATGCGCGAAAAATATCGGCGCAAAGATTCTGTTTAGAGCAAAAACAAACAATTTCCAAAGTCATTCTCTCTTTGCAAAGAGCCGGCTTGGGAATGGAATTCATCAGCGATAATTGTCTCAGTTTAGTTAGCACTCAGCTTAATTGTCTTTTTCCCCAAATACTCCAATTTTCTAAATCTTTTTCTAAATTCTCTCAGGTAACCGATATGTTTCAACATTTCAAATATTCAGCGTCTTTCATAATTTATCTACATGTTTTGAGCGCATTTCAATATGTCGCAAAATGAAGATGAATGTGGAAAATTTTTTCCCTGAAAATAGTAACTTGAAACTATCTGCTGAAGCATCAACTTGAGCACTTCCCATTTTCATGCTCCTTTTTTTCATAGATAATCAATTAAAAAGTGACAAGCATCTAATTATTAGAACCCGAAAAAAGATGAAGAAGAAATTTTTGAAAAGATCGGACGCCTAAGTGGATTCTCTACATGAAGTAAATACTATCTAATGCTTTGTTATACCTGTGCTTATTTCATACTTTCGGTTCATTTAACTTATCATTACTTATGGAAAACTTTAGGAATCAATTTATGATCGGATTTTCAACACATAAACGATCATCAATTCAAATCTACGTTCTACTCGCCTAATTCTATGAAAAATTTTTAGCGATTTTTCTTAAATATTTCACATTTTTCTACAAAAATAGGCATATTCTTTGTTTTACAATAAAGCGTTCTAATTTTCAAATAGTCATTCGGATCGTTGAATTTAACACATGATAAATGAATGCCCTTAGGGAATGATGTATAAGAATACAACTATCGAGCCAATGGTGAATTGGAAGGTTGTTGGATATGTGGTTCATTTCGTCACTATCGAAAAGAACACCTCATTCAACTGATAGGGATAATGGAGTAATTGAAAAAGATTTTCAGGATGCCTTAGATGTGAAATTTCTCTTCTAAATAATTAAAATTTCAACATATCGAATATAAAGATACAATGAAATAAATTCACATCATACTTTTGTGATGTATTTTTATATCATAACAAAATTTCCTTTAAATTCACCACACTTGAAAATTTTCTGTATCTTAGGTAAATTTTTCGCTCTTTATTTTTTCGAATTTCTTTCTGCTCAGTGTTTTTTCTTTCTCTACTTATCTCTCAAATTTCTCTCTCATTATATGCGAAAATTAGCTGAATCAAAACAAAGCTTAGTTCATCCACAGATATCAGTTTAACTAATCATCAATCACATGCTAATGCAAAACACGCAACAAATCCGATGCAAATGGCGCCATTCGTTCGTATAGTAGACTATAATCACTTTGTTTGATCTATTTATTAGATTTTATTTGCTAAAAATACATTTAATTTATTTGGTAAATTTTGTTTTTCGCATATTGATGAAAGATTTGTTAGAAATTTGCATGAGGGGCTTTGCATATTACGCTGCGCACTCGTTGCCATTGTTGTTTCATATTTTGCATATGCCTGAATTTTTTTTGCTTTCTGGGGATTCTATTTGCACATTTTGAGAGCCATTTCGATTCATTGATTTCGACAAATCAATCGTTTTTCATAAATTTTTACATTATTTTTCAACAGAAATTCCGATTTATGTGATGCTGAAAATTAGAGATATTTCTTTCTAGTATATAAAAAGACCACTTCACTTTCTTTTGTATATGGGAGGTTTTGGCACACTAAACTCGATTGTCAACTATTAGAGATGTAAACTTATATTGTCGCTTACACTTTTCGTAATTAATAATTTAATTTAAACGCTGAAGTGCTGTAAAGGTGGAAAATTCGTTCGCAACAAATACACTCTTCGATGATGACATATTAAAACAAAATGCATGCAAAGTCATCATTAGTAAATATAGCAATTCTTGGAAAGTACTAAGCGCATCAAAAAACATAACATTCGCGATAACGAGTTTTCTGCCATCAAAATCCGGACTTTTCGCATAAAATGCTCAGTGATTTTAGCGATAAAAATAAACAAATGAAGAAAAGAAATTACGATAAACTTCTTATTTGCATAATCTAGAAAAATCGACTAATATTGAATACGCGAAGAAAAATATTCATAGGCAACCAGTAAAAAGATATTTAATTTAATTGTGATGAATACTAATGGAAAATGATTTTTTTTAAATGAGAGGCAATCACGAATGATAGATAAACAAGGTCTGCTGCTGAATTTTCAATTTTTTTTCTCTCTTTTTTTTGGATTTCAACCTGACACTTTCAATTCTATAGTTCGAGCCATCAACGAGGAAGTAGCACTCAACTCTGCTTTCGCTGGTTCCAATATAATTCCGTGTTTATGGGTTGCCTTCCATGATGGGTGATATAGGCACACTTTTATATTTAACTAGTCCGATAAGTAAGTAGATTGCGGAAAAAGAGCAATTGTGCGATGGAATTTACTTAAGTAAACTTACAAAAGTCTAAAAATATCGTACTTTTTTTTGCTATTCATTATTTTCTCATTTTGAATGTTTTTCTTACTTCAGTATTTATAGTATTGATGCAACATTTTGAGACTTTTTAATTTTGTATTTTGCATCTAGTTGAAATGAATGCTTCGTTTTCGAAAACCTTAGCGCTGGAAGAATTCTCTAGCACAGTAATTTCCTGCTAAGGTCGTTTTCATTTTTTCTTGCAAGTACCGTAAATGAGCTTCTGGATTTCAGCCCAAAAAAGGTCAGCCTCGATAGTTCTGTTCCCAACTCTACCGGCCTGAATTACTCATACAATTAACAAGTATTCAACTTCTAGAATCTTCAAGTGATAAGAATATTTCACGCACAATGTAGTGAAGCAATACAATTTTCAAGCATCCACTTATTCAGCAGTGGCTAAATGATGCACTTCACAATCAAATTTACTTCTTGACAAATTGAAAGTCAACGCTCAATAAAAAAAAATTCATGCGACAGCTCTTTCGTTATTACTGAAACTCTTTTTGACAGCCATTTCTGTCATTGAAAATTCCAAACATCGTTGCACAGCACACCTTTACCTCAAATTATCGTATGAGTTTTTTCACAAACTGCGGTTCATTTTTATAATCTAAGCTAAATGATTTGCAGTTATGGATTTGTTTCAACGATTCGGGTATTTTTGATCCAATTTAAAGATGCACTTTTTTCGCGTATTCATCACCATAATGACATAGTAACGAACCTCACCTAATGAATGCTTATCTCCGTATAAAGATGATTGCTTGCGTAAACACATAGACAGGCACGCAGACGGATATAGCACCGATAATTATGCGATATAGTTGAGTAGTAAAAAGTTGACGTTCGAGGTATTGACGCTGTATTTTTTGAGTGATGATATTGTTTCTTTTATTCTAATCTATTATGATGATCTATTGTTTTATTGCACACGAGATGGAAACGTTCTACAGAATGCAAAAAAATTGCAGTTGAACTTATGAGCGTTCTGTAAAGCGCAGCTGATGCTTTTCACTATTTTCAATAGTTCCCCTGATGGTAAGTGCGGTAGCTCATTTGTACCTTCATCTAGACGCCATGAAATTCAAAGCTAAAGCTACCAACACTGTATTAGATGAACTTGAATTAACCCACTTTTGTGAAGTTCCTCCGCTATAACTTTCCTCTCCTCCCTCCCACCCCCACTTATTGGACGAAATCGTCTTTTAGATTCACTCGAAGAAGAGCCACTATCCACAACCACCTCATAGATAAGAGAAGTGGTTGCTGCATGATGGATGAAAAAACCACAGGATAATACGTCGCTTTTCCATCTCTATACATTATTCACCATATATTTGTTCTAAGCATTCATATAGTAGCATCGTTTTATAATTGACCATTTTGACAATACATCGTTAAAAAACAGGATACTCATTATCTCCTCGCTGTCTAAATAAATCCCCGTCAAATTTTGAGAAATTTTTATCTCTAACTCTTCAATGAAATAATATGCTATGAAATTCTAGTAGAGTGAGTCAGAGTTTGAAAGCAAGAGAAATATATATAAA
>QEWY01001864.1:25873-45589 GCA_006503575.1 Baylisascaris schroederi | reverse complement strand
GAGTTGTAAAGATTTTCGTGTTTCTTTTCACTTAAAAAGTATTACTATCATTCCAGAGATTACCGAAACAATTTTTATTTTTTATAGAATGCTCTCTGAAAACACCGATTATTATCGTATGTTCGCATTTCGAGATGTGGCTAGCGGTACAAAAGATGAACAACTACGAGATGAAAAATTACGAAGCCACGGCGAAGCAGTTATGGGGCTCATTGGTGATATTATAGGGTTAGTTGCCTAATAATTTAATAGTTTTTTTTTTGCTCATCGATATGCTAATATTCATGCAAATGTTATTGCTCTATGCTTTATGTCCATCCTTATTTTAATTATTTCATTATAAACTGAATGCAGTCCTAGCTGAAATTTATTAAGATTTTTTAAAAAATTTATCTTAGTTATTTGTTCATTGATTAAAATATCTAATTTATTTAAACGCATTTTTGAACGATTCTGATTGCTGCGATTTTTTTCCACCGTTTTATGCCTTCATTCCGAGCAATTTAACACATTTATGTGAGAAAAACACTACTTTAATTGGTTGATTACCTTAACAGGTGAAAGGCAATAATTTCGAAAAATATTCTTATAAAAAAATATCGACTTTAATCTTAGATCTATTGGTCGAATTAATTTCTAAGTTATGACATCGTCAATTGTGCCTTTTTTCAACTGTTTATTAACGAATTTTCAAACATTATCGCGAAGCACTTATAATTTTTATTGCTAACATTTCATTATTCACTTTCTAATGTATTCTCTTTTTCCTGTTATCATCTATCGTAGTCGATGGCATTGAGGGTTAATAATCGATGAGATGTCAATGAACTGGCGTCAACATTGATAATTCCCAAAGGCAATATTCTCAACGTTCTCACCCATTGTCATAGCCGGAAAACGTTTTGGTTTTTTCTTTTTAATTTTTTATTATATTTCACAAATAGCCATGATTACTCGATTAGAACAGTTTTCCATCTAGAACAGTTTTCCAAGAACAGTTTTCCATCTATTAGGAATTTTTGACTTTCGGCATTTTGAATTTTCTGCATTCCATAAATTCATTTAGGGGAGAGAAAGAGAGAGTAACACATGTGGAATGTGGCATAGACTGGAATATCCTTCCTGTCTCTTTTCCAAATAGCATTATCCCATGGTTTCCAAATGAATTTATGAGAGGAAAGAGCTTGATCAAAGTGAGAGTTGATTTTTTGCAATTTAGCTAGAAGTTCGGGAAGTTCGGCAATCAGAATTTTTTAAAGATGGAAAGATATATAGATGAAAATGTAGATATGGATCACTTGAATGAAAATAGGTGATTTTTCTCGAGAGAGAGAGAGAGACGTGAGGGGTCGGTTAATCGTCTCTTTGAAAATTCATGAATCCTTTACTAAAGATGTCGAAAACTTTGAGAGAGGAGAATGTAAACCACTTCCGGTAATATGGTATTGCTTTTTGCATAATTTTTTTTTTATTCTCATCCATTTCTCAATATCCATCAATCCATGATCGAATTAGCAAGAATCGCGTTTCACGTTAACCCACTACTGCATCTGTCTATTGGCTTTTTTTTTGTTTTTGAAAATTTTTGAAAACGTTTTGCATAATTACCACTTATCGCAAATTGAATAAAATAGTAACGAGTAAAAATGTGTTGGTATTTTCTTTTTTTTTGAAGATTTTTTTTTCGTAGAAAATGAAAATTATCATAAAAGTTTTATTCAACAAATAAATTTTAAATCAAAATTGCGTTACATTTGTTCCGAAGTTATTATCGGTTAAGGGATTAAAACTCAATCTGTCACTTCTCTTCTTTTTTCCATTAAGGAAACAATTCTTCAAAAACGAAATTAGTCTGTACCCTATATTGTATTGTTATGTGGCATAACAGTATTTATGCATATCCTCTACTCTATATAATAGCTTATTATACGGCCTAACCAATTGGCGTTTTCTAATTATGGTCCATTTGCCTTTTCCTTTTATTACCCGCTTATTGAAATGAGCATGCGTATTACTTTCAATGACGGACGATCTCTACATAGCCTTGATGGAAGTAATATAGAAAATAGAGTATTGTAGATTGATGGTGAAGTGAGCCTGTATTCCTCTAGGGACAAAATATCGCATTAGTATTGCAAGTGTTCTATAGATAAAATATCGCATTAGTACTGCAAGTGTTCTATAGATAAAATATTGCGTTAGTACTGCAAGTGATCTATAGATAGAATATTGCATTAGTACTGCAAGTGATCTATAGATAAAATATCGTATTAGTACCGCAAGTGATCTATGGATAAGATATTGCATTAGCATTGCAGACTGATTTAATGAGTGAAATATTGAATTGAGCTAAAACGTCTTTCTTCATACAAATAAAGTCGCATTTGACATCTCTACATAGCCTTGATGGAAGTAATATAGAAAATAGAGTATTGTAGATTGATGGTGAAGTGAGCCTGTATTCCTCTAGGGACAAAATATCGCATTAGTATTGCAAGTGTTCTATAGATAAAATATCGCATTAGTACTGCAAGTGTTCTATAGATAAAATATTGCGTTAGTACTGCAAGTGATCTATAGATAAAATATCGTATTAGTACCGCAAGTGATCTATGGATAAGATATTGCATTAGCATTGCAGACTGATTTAATGAGTGAAATATTGAATTGAGCTAAAACGTCTTTCTTCATACAAATAAAGTCGCATTTGACAGTGAAAACATATATTAGCGCTACACCGATGTTAATAAATATGTAGAAACGCATTTTCACATGAATTATCTATATTTGCATAAAGGAAGCAAGAAAAAATAACCAAAAAACAGTTAATGAATTTATGAATCTGGATGAGGTGAAAAATAAACATATATGACGCATAAAATTGAAGGTGGTGCAAATGCCATTTATATGCAAATTCAAAATCAAGTCAAATGAATTAAAGCAGCCACTTAATAGTAAAACGTTTTCACTCTCAACTCTGTTCTAAACAAAACTTTCAAATATGAACTGATTCCTCAAACAAAGCTATCACGTTCACAATCCTCAGCAAATTAATTATCAGAAAAGCGCTCTACAAGTTTATAATGTAGAACAAATTAGACAATTCGATGAGGCCAGTATAGCGTATAGAACTCTCAGGTTTCAAAATTGAGAATTTCTGAACGAATCTGGTAGTGAGGTGAGAATAATCCGAGAAAAAATTTAGGAAACACCAGAATGGTGAACTATTCTTGAACGCTTCAGCATAAAGTAAATCTTACAGAGGTGCCTAAGACACCTTTGTCGCAATGGTTGTAGAGTGCAATTTGCAACTTTAACGATCTATGAAACAACTCCAAAATATTGTATCCTTTATAGATATTGGGTAGTGATTTTTATATTAAGATCACGGATCTTGACATCAGCAGATAACAAATTGGGTCATCTAATCCCAGAAAGCATTTTAATGGAAATCCACATGGAACATATGGTACTTCTTATGAGTAATGTTTTACTAGTACATTTTCCACCAGTTAAATAATTTATTAAGACTAATGTTGGGCTCGGCATGAAAGTCAACAACAGCATCATGCAATGGTGAATATATTTTTAGCTCTTATGCGAATAACTTGCATTTACGTCATGGATTGCTCGTGATATCATTCATATAGAATAGGAAAAAGGTGCTGATACAATTCCTTGAGGAACACCGTTGATAACTTTGTGAATAAGTGACAGAGATTCGCTTACACTTTGATTGAACCGTCTAAAAGGAAGTATTGTGGTTATTTAAATGGCAAGCCCAACACACTGTAAGACTGTAATTTATATGTGAGTTACCTGTGATATGCATTTTAGGTATTTTATGGATAAAATTTGGCATAAACATTGGATTGAGCTAAATTTTTCCTGAGAATAATATCTCATTATGGATAACGTTGCATGTTTGCATTTGCGCAAGTAATATTTGCAAATACTTATGCAATATTTTCACAGCGATGATGAGCCGAAAGAAATATATTTTTTCCGTCCTCGATATAAGCGCATATGCTACAGGAGCAGGAATAACATCTAATCTTTGGAAGGAACTCTTCTAACTTCTTTCCGAAGATTGATGAGACGGAAGGAGAAAAGAATGGAGGAGGAGGTGAAAGAAGGAGCTTGCCTAATCACCAAAAGTACATTGCTCCACTAAAAGCGGAATTGAAAGGAAAGAGCTGACGAGTCAACCCAACATCTTACTGATCTGATGAGTGTATGCTGTAAACTCGGCGAGGCAACTTCACTTATACTTTAAAGTATCAAAAAACAGTGCACTAATATTTAACTAAACTGTTAATTTTTCAGTAACATTGAAGATGGCAACAAATTTTTTTCGCTCATTGAAGAAACTGGAAGAAATCATGCGTACAAAAAATACTTTCATCCGGAAATGTTATGGGTATGTTTCGCTCATTTTCTTATGCAGTCAACGTTTTAACTGATTTTCTTTAGGGTTTTGCATGAAGGGCGTTAAATTTGCATACGAAGCTATAACCTGAATATGTATTGACTGATCGAAATTCAATAATTCTGTGTGGCAGAGTTAAGTATTTCTGAATTAATTTGCATAATATATGCATGTGGTATTATTGTCATAGCTATAGTATGTCGAACATTCATTATTTCATATCGCCGTTATATAGAGATACCATTGAGGACGAGTGCAGTTTATTTCACACCTCCCCCTCCCCTTCCCCCTCCGCCCTCCAAATTTTTGAAAATGGTTTCTATTATAGTGATGAAACAATTCCAAATTGCTGAGAAGAAAGTGCTGCAATAAAATTGAAAAGGAACTTCTCAGTTAAAAATGTTGTAATAATTGTAATACATTTTGTATTATTTAGCAAAAAAATTGTATTATTTGTATAAATGCTAAAATATTTTATGGAAAAAAAATTTTATTCAAATTTATTCGCAATGCTTCATTTCAGAAAATGGAACAACCATTCTTATTCGCGGTGAAATTGATTCTCGGTGAAAGGTATACGGATAATATGGATCAAATTTATAAGGTCGTTATTCATTTAATAATTCAAAAGATGGAAGAAGCATGTAAAGATGAATTCAAACGATTCCAAAATAATGGTTCTTTAGCTATTGGACAACAATAAATGATTAATATGTTAAAATAATCTGTGCAATGAATTATTATGCTATATGATCTGAAGAATATAGTTAAATCTTGAGAGTTTAAACATATATTCAAACTACATTCACATATAAATGCTTAAATTATGACAATATTACTTAGTTAGTGAAAGCGCTAAGCTTTTCGTCAGAGATCGGTGCATTACTGTAGTGCCTATTGTTTTACAAAACAGTGTGTGCTCTAACGATTGGTTGACAGCTAACGCTGACAGAATGATTGATTCCTGATGCACGAAGTGCTGCATTATATGCACCTTCGGGTTTTATGTCAACTTTTAAACGAGGCCTTTTTTAGGGGGAGTGGGGTGAGGCGTGAAGAGAGGGGGTATATATATGCTATCAAGGTTGCACCATAAGAGTTGACTCACCGTTGGAAATGCTCAGCTTTGTGGTAGCACTGATCTATTGCTAAAACTGGATGGAATCTCCATTTCCAAACTCAGGTTAGTTCGAAATTGCCGGCATTCCTGCTTCCCTCCCCTCTATTTCCCTTCTCCTTCACCCCTTGAAGACGTTCCGAAGAGAGTGCTATAGAAAAAGCGATAATGCACCGTTCACTGTGTCATATATTCTGTTATATAGTCACATGTTGTCATCTTTTGATCGAGCAATATGAGGTTATTTTTACGGCTCGTTGATGAGCTGTCATAAAGCGAAAGATTCTGCTAATTTGCCCAGTGTTGAGTAAGGCATATCTGCGGGCAGGGAATAGTACGTCTAGGGCTAACTTCGACTTCCTGCGGTAATATAGAGAAGAACCTCATCACACTGGACTGAATCTAGTGGTTTGATAATTTTATCGCTCACACTTTTTGAAGTTTTAGACTAGCTGGTGGAAAATTCGGGAAAAATATGTAGCAAAAGCAATAGAATGTGAAAACGGCTAATGGAATGCACTCATCCCATTACCCGACATCCATCATCTGGAGTTTATAACCAAAGGATCCTCATATTTAAGGTAACGCGACAGCGCGATTGGAACGGAGTAATTTTTTTGCAAGACCGTCTGTTAAACTTTGAGGGTGAATTGCAAAAATTGTTCCACATCAGCAGCCGTTTACCGTTGTTTGACAGTACCAATCACTGTCTATTTCGCAGTTTCGCCAACATGTTTAGCCTGCATTTGCCTCTTTTTTTGCGGTATTTGCTTATCAGGGTATCTTGATAATAAATCACTTATTACTTCGACTCCTGACAGCTGCTATCGCCACTTTATTATATATTGTCCGAAGCTTGACTATCAAATTCTCAATAATTTGGCTATTATTGAGCTTTCGCATGCCACTTAAACTTATGCACCCACTGACTGTGCCAAAACTTCCATATTCGCATTACTTGGCATTACTTGCATAATGTGTAATATGAGCGTATTGTTTGTATACCGCAAAAAGAAAGATATCTCCTATTTTAACACTCTAATAAGCAAATTCGCACTAGCAGAGTTTCCATTTTATTTCCGATGCGATCTACGCACTTCGCAACGCTCTCGCATGCGAAGCTTTTTTTGTTATCGGAGGTATGGTTATGCACTATTTTTGAGATCATTTCTTACTCTCTGCGTGACAGATGTGTAAACTTCGCAGCCGAATTTGCTGTCGCAAATATAGGATTAATCATTCTCACGTACAAACATCTATTTCGTATGCGAGTTTGTTTTATAGTAAGCAGCTATTTTCATTAAATTCTTGCTGAAACGACGATTATTTCTATCAATTAATCTCCTCATACGTCCATTATTTTTAATGAATTTATAAGTATCCATTGAATTGTTCGAAGTGTTATTCGAAGTGATACGTTGAACATAATTAATTATATATTTGTAAGCGCCGATATTATTATGTTTTAATGAAATTACTTGGGTATATTTCTTTCTATTTTTTTATTGCTCATCAATTTGAATAAAATATCGCTTCATATAATTCTTCCATCTAAAACATTTAATGATAGAAATAGGCGACTATACATTTCTTGCATAGCTATGCCTAGAAATGTAGCATATGAGTAAGTATACCTTGTTCATAACTGTACTTACTGCATCGAAACACTCACTGTATTTAACTTATCAAAACGTTAATTTGGGTTTTTTTTTGTCTATCACGTTAACACTTCCAACTCATGAAGGTAGACAACTATGAAACTGAGATAAAAAAATTAAACAGAAAATTAAAACTCAATCATTTCATCAGTCATATTTGTTTGGGGCGACAAATATTAGGCGTAAAACAATAGCAATAGATGTTCCGTTCCGCTATGTTCTATCAAAATGTATTCTCCGAGCAGGAAGATAATTTCTCTCCCCCCTCGCCTCCCACCCCTTCTAGATACCGAAGTATCCGAGCCTCCGCGAATCAACAAGGTAGGAAGGACATAGGACATAACAGTACCAACTTAAAACTTCCAGGCAGAAACATATGACCATTTCTGTTTCAGAAGCCTGCAATCCGGGGTTGGAAAGTGAAGAAGGGGTAGATAGGGTAGGAAGGGGGCGTGAAGGGATTACGGTCCAGTTCTTCTATTTACGAGAGTACAGAATGTTCGGCGCATTCAAATGCATCACAACTAGAAAATTCGCACTTGTAGAGCGGTTTAAGAATATACGACCACAGCCTACGTACAATACACTAAGCAAACATAAAAGGCGCCGACATACGATCGATATAATGCTTGTCAATAGTTGCGTCATGCTATAACGTTATCAAATAGCAGAAAAAAAAACGCCTTCTTCTTCTTCGTATGCAATCAGCGGCAAAGTTGAAATATGCAGAACATTCTGACAGTTCATAATTTTATCACATATTCCACCTCAGAGTAATTTGCAGACATCTGCAAATATCTACGAACGTTCTAAACATTTCAAACAGATATGTGACCAATGCAAACACGGCTTACATATAAACCGCGGTAACGATTACGGCTATCCTTTAGCACCTAAATATCTAACCATCCTCTTCGGAGTATCACCGTTATCATAGTAGCTGTAAAAATGCTTTTTTTCATTTTATTCAATTTGTTGCTATATATGGAAAGTAATATCGTATCTGTTGAGGGGAAATGTACATATGGGAGATGATTCAGCTGAACAGTGAGACTGATGGTTTATCGATACGTTGAATTACATCTTAAATGTGATTTCATTTATTCTTGCATTCATTGTTGCACTCTAATATCTAAGATGAAACTTTCCCTACCAATTGGGCATTTCATATCTATATAGGATACTGTACTATTGGAATATACCACCTAGAAAATCATACGTCAGTGATCAAATGAACTTTATGAGCATTGAAGATTGTTTAAAAATCAAAACACATCAAAAAATTTTTCACATTTAATCACAAAAAAGGTGAAGATGATATTTTGCAACGTTTATTTGCGAAATATTATCCTCAGTCGATAGTAGAGTTTCCTTCGAAAAATCCATATTTATTAAAAGTGAAGTTAGAGATGCGAAATTTCATGAAATGATCCAACTTGAAAATATAGTCGTGTAAGGAAAGGATTCATGCTTTGAAAATAGAGAAGTCAGTGGAATCTCCACCGGTTGCAATGCTTTTCAATTCGCATATACTACCGGACGAGATTTAACTGCACATCCCATCGAAGAAAATGGCGACAGTGGCAAAGAAGTGATGTCGTATACACCAATAGAATACGATCAAATACGAATCACAATAGATAGTAGGAAAGGGAAAGGAGTTGGAAAAAGGCAGAGGCAGCTGCCCGCAGGCAATATCGACAGATAGATCTGGGACTTATCTACAGCCAGATCAATCTTGCTGATATTCTCCTTGAGCAGTCATCAACTGACGATTACATTTCAACGTAGTTGAAACGTGAGGGCATGATTGCGTTCACACACATACGTTGACGTGCAAACACATAACGCAAACAACGGAAACGCTTTAAGAGGGATTAGCACATGCAAACGGCCCATCAAACTGTATGTCTTCTCAGTGTCACCTTTTATGACGCTTTGTAAACTCTTACTCGATTCTTCATCAACGCGCATTACATTCATTCAACGCACTGATACACTCATTCTTCTTTATAATTATTTCGATCGTTGTAAATTCGTATACTAAACGAATATAGAATCTTTGCATAAAAATGTATGCAAAAATGGTGAATGTTGTAAAGAAGACCATTTGAAATATTATAATAATAACGTTTTCTTTTGAAAATATTTTAATTGTATTCACAGATTCTATGCTGAAAGTAGAGGTTATAAGCTTTGAGTATACAGATTGTGCTTCTTTCATGAAGCGGGACTCCAAGCAATTTTCTTTTTTTTGGAATTCTGAAGTCCAAAAGATAAAAGGACAGAAGAAGCATACTTCTTGAGGGGTATTTTAATGTGGCTAGTGCTTGAGTATCCTTCAACTAAGAACAAATCACTCAGTATTATCGTGATTGCTTAACTCGATAAGCAAGCGAAATAAAATCAGAAAATCTTCATAGTTTGGAAGAAGCGATGGAAAGNGGATTGGCGAAATCGTTTCGGATGAAAACAGGACGGGATGATGAGATGAAGGACTATACTGGAACAATATATGATTGTTTACTTAATCAAAATTTAAAATGTATAACCTGTAGCTTGAATACTTAAATTATGACTTATAACTTCCAATTGTTGATCGATTCAATGAAACGAAAAGAATAGTGTAATCAAAGGGAACAATATATACGGAAAAAAATGTGAAAAATTGTGAGAGAATCGCAATGGCTAGAATCATAACGGACGATCTCACAACAATCAAGAAAAAAAGCGGCATTTGAAAATGATGGAATGTAGATCTATATTAGCTATGATTCAGAGTAGATGGCTTACTTAAAATATCAGCAAGTATACGAAAGACGAACGAGGTTTTAAAAATCGATTTATATGGCTATTTTAACTTTGAGGAATTGCAATATATCGTTTTTCTGCTGAAAGATACAATTCTGCGTTCATTTTGCTTTTCGATTCGCAATAAAATGGAAAATGAATGAGGAAGTTAATGGAAAGGAAAGCAGGCATAAGCGAAGAATATTGTGATCCTAACTGAGACAAAGAAGGTATGATCACATAGGCCTGAGCTACAATTGATGCTTATTATTTAAGGCAAATGCTCCTATATTCATGCCGGAGGGTATATTTATGAAAATGAAGGAGGAGAGCCGGTGAATCATCTTCCAAAAAGTATTTTGAGGCGAATTTTTAGGAAAAATAATGGCATTTTTAATCACTTCAGGCATATTTGTTCACTGAACACTCAAAAATGCTCTTCATTCTCCTCAGTAATGTTTCTTGTATAATATTTAAGGTATTACTGTATAACAAACGGGGATTTGTTGATGATGCCTGATTTCTGATGTAGAAATAGTGGACTTCCTGTGAGGATAAAATAATTACACAAAAATATTTAATCATAGCTATTTAAAGGGTGGCATGCTAGAAGGAGAGCAGCAGCCATTGAACAAACCACAAAAACGTTAATTGTGCTTTTCTTGATCAAGGGGAAGTGGATGCGAGGAAATTGAGGTGGTCGAGAGGATTGCACGAGCTAATAGAAGAAGAATGAAATTTTATATAGTCGTTTTGCATTATAACCTCTCATCTCAAATTTATTTTTTTATCAACTTAGAAGTTTTCATTAGATTTTTTCCACGCACAAAGTAAAATATATAGCATTCCTAGGATCTTTCGATTTTTCAAAAAAAAACCTAGGAAAAAACCTAGGATTTTCCCTTTTTTTTTCAAAAAAACCTAGGAATTGTCCCTTTTCAAAACTTAAAAGGAGAACAATAAAGGAGAGATAAACGAAACGAAAAGGAAAGAAAATAAAAACGATTAAACATGTATGGAAATTCTTTAAATACACATAGTTCGATCTTAGATTCAGAGCAAAAACACCTTCGCATCAGAAACTTGCATGACTTTCTTAAAGAATATCCTCCTATAATAATCGGCCAAATTTTCAGCATTTTTATTGTAATTTAAATGCACAAAACTTGGACGTTGGAAGGTTTAAGCCTGAGTGTTGCATTTTACGTCATTTTCCCATTAAATTTTCTTTTGGTATCTCTTATTCTCTACTTAAAAATTTTTTTCTTTAGAGATTTTTTTCTTTCAACGTTTTGTGAGACAACTTTTGGCAGCATTTAAATATCATTTTTCGTGTCTCATGATTTTTTTCTCATCGATGAATTTCTTTATTTATTCCCAAGTTTTATTTTTAATGTGTACTTTTCTTTAGCTCCACCCAATTTTTCATTCGATAACATTGCATTGAATGGTATTTTTCAAAAATTCTGAAATTTATGCATGATCTGATTCCATATATGTGGTTGAGAGGATGCCCGTGCATAGTTTATGCGCAGAGTGTCTCGTTCACTTTCCCATAAACACAAGTCGATGTGAAAAACGATTCTACTGATGGAAGTGAGAGGGAAATTATCTAAGACAAGAAACAGTTGGAGGGTTGCGGGAAAGAAGGCGAGGTGGGAGGAGGTTCGAATGGTCAAAAAAGCAGTCGATTTCTATTCATGCACCTATACCAAGATCGAAATATCGAGCATGGCTGCTAAGGAAGATATGAAATAATGAGGGTTTTCGATAGAAAATATGGACCTCTATGTTCTATACGGAAATTGACTGTTATATGAGCTCTGGTGTTTTCTCATATAAAATCTAACAAACCGTATGCTATTTTTAGACTCCTTTCAATTCTTTTTATGCGATCGCTTCACATTTTTTGATCGTTTTGAATTAATGTAACGATTTTGATCGTAGAGCAGCTCGACTATGATTGTAGAGCAGCTCGACCGTGACCATAGAGCAGTTTGACTGTGATCGTAGAATAGTGTGCATTATGAAATGCTCTTGTAACTGTTGCTTTGATACTATGAGTAGGGTGTATAAAAACTGTTATTGCAACTCTAATCCAGTGCTTGTTAGTTCGTTAGTTGGGGTTTTTCGTTGTTTCTTCGTTCGTCGGTGTGATGATCTGGGGCCCAAGTGGGGCAGTGGTTGACTGGTAAAGGTGTTCGGTTTTTATTGGGGTGCTCGGCAAGGAACCGGTAGTCCGGTAAAGATATCGGGTCGCTACATTAGTGCTAAACTCTAATTAATGTCAAGCTTGCAATTTGGACTTCTCGCTAGCTCACATTCATTATTTTAAAGACACAAAGTCTTCTGCTTTTACATGCTTGCACAGATATATATATATATATATATATATATATATATATATATATATTAGATTACTTTATGCTCGTGATATTATTCCTATTCGGTGTGTAGTGTACATGTTTCTTTGTATGTTCGTCCAATAATTTCAACTCGGGGATCTCCGGTATATTTTACACCATATTTTGACCTCATACGGCGACTATTCCATTTAAAGGAATTTCCAACATTTGTATGCTCACAACTTATGCGTGCTTTTTGCGACCATATGAGCTGTGTTTTACACCTGCCGGAGTGCATTTAGTAATGTTGCAGGTGTTTCATGTGAGGACACCATTCAATAAAAATTTGAATTACTGCAAATGTTTTATAAATTATGAAAATAGTTAATATGATAAGTTGTGATTGCAAAAGCGCGTATCGTGCTGGCATCCTTGGCCTGCTTTCCCAGTTTTTGCTTACAGAAATTTAAACAGTACATTGGCTGTGTCATGTTTATACTTACGTACGTAGGTGTGCTTATCTCGCTCTTTATCTGACAGTTTCGGATTGTAATTCAGGAAGTCTATGACGTGAAAGTTGATGACCAAAATCGTAAATCATGAATTTGCAATATAATGTTCCTCCTCACCTCATTCTCTCTTTTTCCCTCTTGTCCTGTCGTTTGCATGATGTTCAAGGAAGCAAAAAGGCTTTGCAACCAATTCAGCAAGATTACTCAAGTAATGTTGGAGAGATCTTCTATGGAATAGTTTTCCAAATGACCATCAAACTTTCGCATCGAGACTTCCCCAAAAGCTGAATGAGTTTCTCTGAGGCGAGTGATCTTCAAGAATGCAACGATTTTCTATGGCATTTACATGGGTACCCTGATGACTCACCACTGTAGATGGCATCTAATGGAGGATATGAAATTTATTCTGAAGGATAGCTGATGAAATGAAAAATAAATTGGAGAAAGATTATTTAATAAGTACCGACTTGAGGACTTCACAAATGGCTTTGCTTTTACTCCACTAAAGCATGAGCGCTGACAGAGTCCTCACGTTGCCAAGGAGGTGAACCACCACTCCCCATCTCTTCCCTCTCTTCCCCAGAATAAGAGTATAAGTTGACATTGTGGTATGCCGAACCCCACGTTGCACTTCGTAAGTTAAAGCAGCTTATTGGCAATTTGCGTTTATAAATCTTTGGCCCAATCGAATGCGGGCCAAGAGTGGACTTTTACATGTGGATTTAGATGCACAATTGGTTCTGCCAAAAAAAAAGTGTACCGAGACATTCTGGCATTGTTTGGATATTCAGACAGCCGACTGGCTTCAGATCAATCGTAAGAACTGTGAAAGCGATTCAGAAGGCTTAACATTGCATGTGCCTTTGCAGCTGCAGTCATTAGGCTGGTTGTTTCAGAAACTGCTAACTGCTAACAAAGCATGCACAATAATATAACTTTTTTCTACAAGATCTTTTCCATAAAAATTTTTGGATGCTTTCAAATATTTTCAGTTGCTTCCAGTTCAGTGAATTGATCGGAAAGTTTTTGTAGGCGTCGCTTTACCCGTATAGTATAAGGACGAGATTTTATAGTACAACAAAATTTTCAGCGATTTTCATATTGAAACGCTAAAATATGCACATACACAATTACATGATCTTTTTTAAGTCCCATCAACTTTGTTTTGTTTTATTTTCTTTTCCAATCTGTAATACTTCTTTATTACTGTTCGCAATCGTCAATTTTATAAAGACATATAAAAATGAGCAATAGGCTGGTCTGATAGTTTGACCAGCAGAAAAATGATTTTGTTAGAACCTGCTTGAAATGCATTTAATTTCGACGATAGTTGATTGTTGTTTCGACCATATTTATAAAACCCTTTTTGCAATTAAATTCTCTCGATTCATTTTATATGCTGTCATAAACAGGCTTGATTCATATGGGATAACATTTAAAAAATATGCGTAAATATTGCATCTCATTTTCTAATCTCTTTGCACTCTTTGCAAAATATTGCAAAATTCGTTGCATTGTACAACGAATTATCCAACAATTTCGCAATAGTCTGCAAAAATTGCATAATACAGTGTAGATAGAGGTTGTTTCATATGCCGAATGGTGTTGCTGAAATTCATTGAGGTGATACAATCGCAATACTCATTAATACTAGTAATCTGGACAGGACGGTTCGCATGTTGTGGTTAATGTCAATGAATGATAAACGGGCGAATCGTAATGATATAGATAGCATTTTGCTTGTTCTGTCGATATAATCAGGTGTTTATATGTGTGCGACGATTTTATATGCGAAATATTCGTTGCGTTATTGGTGGAATGCCGAAAAGGGTCGATTATTATTCTCCTACCTGTGTTAACCCCCTTCACATGAATACATGCGCTTTGATTTTCACCCCGTCATTCCTTGTTGTTCTTATTTGTAAGAAACGCAGTAGGAACGTTGAGATGCTGAGTCGTTTCAAATACCCACTCTTGTTTTGCGTGAATCTTTGACGCTTTGATAGAAGGATAAGGATTTTAACGATTATAACTCGACATTTCAGCAGTTATTCAGATGACATTAAGGTGACAGAAATATAGTATTGGCTAATAGCAGTGACTAGTTGAGCTAGAGATGTGTTTGGCTTTGGGATGTGACAGCATAGGAATATCCCCTCATTTACGAGCTTGTTTAATTGCTTCTATCACCTTTCGACGAAATAATTATCAACTATGATGATCGTTGGGAAATTCCAAGAGGGCGGTCAGTAATGACGGAGATCCTGTGAGTCGACATTCGACGATCGTCTGCGTGCAGTAGCGGGCATAGATCGCATCCCGCATCAGCTAACGCTAGCTTATCGATTGTGGAGCACAAGCCACACACACATACATAGACGAACACACGCATATACGCATTCAACAGCACCAGCAGCAGCAAAAGCATGCGCAGATCGCTCGCGAGCTTTTCCTCCTTGCCGTCTCCTCTTGGAACAAACGCTGTATCATTCCCGCAAGTATCATCACCGCTGTGGCCATTCGCACACGCCCACTGAGCTAAACCATACTCGTTGACAAGCTGCTATCCGGCTGGCGGTCAAGACGATTAAATGGGAGTGACCAATTGAGTGACCAGCCGAGCTGCATCTCTTTGAGCACTTCTGTCGCCTTACTCATCGCACAACGACTACTTGAGAATCGTCATCGGTGGTCATTCTGTAGAAAAAAAAATTGAATTCGTGAGTTATCTGCATCCAATGGATGGGTGTCACAGGTGATTCCGAATGGCGGTCAACTGCACAGAGAAAGCGTACAGTATACCGCAACTTGTACAAATCTGTGCACGTTCTTTTGGTTGGTCATCTATTTGTTTGCACGAAATTCCATTGATTCAACTTAAAGTGGATTAAATAAAACAGCTTTTTAGAGAGATTAATAACGATTTATAGTGTAAATGAGATAACAGGTAGGAGAGGTACTATTCTTGCGAAGATTAAGAGGGAAAGAAATGGAGCTGAAGGACTGGTCTTTCGAATAGTGTATTTGCTTCATTTCTTTCTTGATTGTGTCGGTTTTGCAATAGCCGATTTATGCATTCTAAATTTGCTTTATGCAAAAGTGCATAACGCTGACATTAGATGTGCACACGTGTGTAAACATGCTATACCCGTCTATTTTGCCTGCTCATGAGTTGGGAAAGCTATCATAATTGATGGATACAGCCTACAATTCTACGATAATTCCTAAGCCTAATTTCGCTTTCACAAGCTATTTTCCTTATGGGTTGCGGGAATTGAAAGATGAAATCAAATCTGTAAGATGCAAAATTTTTATACCAATCGGATATAGATGGAGAGTGCACGATTAATAAACAGTTGCATAAGCAGTCTTTTTTTTTTTTAGAAAAAAAGCGTTTAAATAGGTTTATAACATTTTACTATAAATAAAAATAGGTATTTTTTTAAACCATAAAATTATAAAAACAATGAATTTCATATGAATGGGTTTTGTCATGTGATGCATTATGCTCAGCTCGTTGTTATTGAATATTTAGATTCGAGAAAGCATATTGTGGCAGTTGGTTTGTTTTGTGGAATTGCACAAAATGATTGATCTCATTTAGTGATGAGCATATGTCGTATGCCATTCTTTAGCAATTCCATTGACAACACATTCAATTTTCTTTATCATTTATCCTTTGAATGGCTTGTAATCACTAATCGAAATGCCATTTCGAGGTTTTTCATTAACTGTATTAATGTTCTTGCTCGTTCTCTTATGAGTGAATCGTAATGATCGTTTACCAACATCGTTTAACATTAACGGTTTAGTTACGATCACTTTTAATTGATAAGAAATTGCGAGGAAGTGGGCAATATAATACTTGATATCCTTGCAGATATGACGAGAAAATTAGCTATACCATATTGTTCAGTTTGTACTGTGAAATATTATAGCATGTAGGTTATTTGAATAAATTGAGATAATTCAAACGAGAAATATGTACTAACACATCTTATGCGGTTAATGCGGTTCAAAAAAAGGCTATTATGGGAATTAGGGGTTTATGTGCTTCAAAATAGGTCTTAGAGAAAATTGTAGGACGTGTTTGCAACTAGTGTATATCATTCTTGCTACATTCCGTTGAGTGACCGAATTAGATGGTACTATGTTTTACCGTCGTAAAAAACGGAGAAAATACATGAACATTGATTTTTCTCTTTATTTATTAGTAGTTCATTATGATATGGTGTATATTTTTCGAACGATTTGCTTAATGAAGATTTCAGCTCCAAATCCATAGTGGTTATGCTTATGCCAGTGGATGAGTATAATGTTTGTGATAGTATGACTATATTTATGAAGGAACAAGTTGATCTATCAACTTGGAGAATAGCTGCAAACGCTGAAAGTCAAAAAAAGCGTCATTCCTGAAGACTTGTATGGACGGTCGAGTAGCTAAAACATGAAAGCTTTTTTGCATGCCTGGTTTTTTGTTGTAGTTTGTGTTATCGGATAGTCAGATGACAGGGATGCAAAAAGCACAAATTGTGCCACTTTTTCTGCTGGACTTCTCTTATTTGCAAATATTTTTTCAGTAATAACCCGTCGAAGGAGAGTGAATAAATATTGCACGGTATTTTGAATGCCATTTTAAAAAGTTCGCGAATTTGTTTACAAGATAAGCAGTGAATTCAACAATTGCTTGATGAAATTTCCTATAGTGCTTAAATTAAATCGATGAAATAATTGAGAACAACTCGATCGATCGAATATTATTTAAATATGCAAATTGGTGAATAGACGGATAAAAGCTTATGCGCGCTTTTAAGCGTTGGCACTTATTTCTGAATAGCTACGTTTATAAGCACTAAATTATTTCGACGATTGAAATTAAAGGATCTTCAAATAAGCTTTCTCGAGGAATGATAACTCATTAAATCCGTAAATTTAGATTATTTTTTAATCTTGATTGTAAAAATTTTTTTCTTTATTCATTTATCAGTTCATTCAACATATTTGTTGATCAATCGTCCTAAACATTATATGTTGAATGAGATCACTCATGTAATCGGATAAAAATTAGTAGCTGATTTGAATATTATGACCAAAATGAATCGATGCAATTTCGCAGCAGTTGATTGTAGTGATAAAATTGCGTTGATGAAATCACTCGATAATTAGTTGATGTTCTTATCGACTGATCAAAAGAACTTTAGTTCATGAGTTGATGTCTAGCGAAATGCTAATTCCAAGGGCGATTGCATTTAGCTCATGAAATATAGAAAATGTGGCTCACAAATAAGAGTCGAAAAGAGGTGAAATGTAGAGGAGCGGAAGTTGTTGATGTTTTAAAGTATTTGAAACATAAGAGCGTTGGACAGCCGTTATAGCACGACTAATTTATCTTTTGCACATTTTGACGTATTTTTGTTTAATTCAAAATGGCAGATCAGAGGCAAGTACTTAAGTTGTATTTTTGCAATAGAACTGTTGATTTTTCAATGCGTTAAGTGAGGAGGAATTAAGGAAAATTTTTATCGATAGAGGCAACATCTTCTAAAATCTTATAAATAAGAAGAGGTGGGATTTTGGCGAATTCCGAGGAAAGAACCTACTCTTTGAAACCTTCTGAATAAAACCAATAGAAAAATTTCTGACCTGAAGAGTCCTCATCGGTTTCCGTTCCTTACGATAAAACAGGCAGTCACAACTCTTTTTTCAATGCGGCGGAGACAAAATGAAAGAAAGCTACATAGCCTCAAATGTGATATAAAAATAATATATACATTTTTGAATGTTTGAATAAAGTTGAATCGACTGTATTATCTATGATTAGAATATTTAAAAATTTTTATTTTTTTATCACTGATTTATTGATCTTTCAGAAGCCCCGAGGGGATCTGCTCATTCTTATAACTGCTTTTTATGAGGGGCTCAATTCAGTATATATATATATATATATATATATATATATTCAATAAGATTATTGTTCATATTAGAATTCAATTAGCATTCATACAGAGCGTTTTTTTTTTTTGTAATCATACTGCGACAATCTGAAACGATGCAAATGGGAAAGGGAAGGAAAATTCTTGTAAGCCTTAACTACCTTTCTGTTAACAGAGTAATTAATTTAATGACGTGGTGAAAAAGGTTTCTAAGATTCCTGAGGTTAAACTTTCTCCTTCCTGTCTTCCCCTTCTCACTCCCCTTACTCCACCTCCACCAACACATCTCTTCACGCGTTTTCTTTTTCGAATTCTAATATGAAAAAATTATCTCGAGACGTAATCAATATTCCGACTTTTACGATACTATTCTTCTGTTAATGGATTTTTCATGTAAAGGGATGTGAATTTTTAACGAAGCAAACAAGAATGCGATAATTTTGGATCAAACAATTAGAAATTTTTTTTTCTAAACGAATTTGGAAAATTCGTTGCACTGATTTGCAAACAAAAGAGAGCTCATTAGCTGTTTAGTTGTCATAGCAGACTACAGTGTTAACGTAGAACTGTTGTGCAATGATTTTTTAACATACGGGCGAACCAAATTTTTCTTCAAATGTGATTTGCATAAAACAAAATTTTTTAGTGGTCATGACTTGAGGTTGCCAATATATCTATGTATGGAGCACCAATTTGCTATTACGCATGAAGTGAAATGACTATGCACACTTATTTGCTAGTCTCAGTTTTGTGCATCGACATCTCACCAATATTTTTCAACATTTTCGGCATTAACGAATTTTATTAAAATTTGAATTTAGTATAAGAGATTGTCCTAAGGTCCCTATTAAATAAAATTTCATGTTTTTAGCTTTTTTTTCGTTCAACAGTTCAAGCTATGTTAGTAAAGCGCTAAATATGCAAATGAACTT
>QEWY01001864.1:8055-20091 GCA_006503575.1 Baylisascaris schroederi | reverse complement strand
ATATATATATATATATATATTCCAATACCGAATGCTGAGCTGTCAAACTCTAGGCTTTTACTATAGGCTATCAATTGTATGCATGAAATGTTTCGCTAATCGAGGGGATTAGAAGAGGATCGGATGTAAGAATTAATCAACAGTTATAGCAAATGGCACTGGTTATACTCCTGGAAATTCTGCTTCCGGTTCATGCTTCTTTTTTTTTCAAATCACCTATATATGTTTAAGACGATCTTCCTCTCTTATATGCTGTCTGCTTGGTTTATCTAATATGAATAATGCTATATTTTTGTATACTTGTAATTGGAAATCAGCCAATATTTTTCAATTCAATGTTTTCGATGTATTGAACAGATTATTGATTTTTATACTCAGCGATCCTCTTATCTTCACATTTCATATCATCGGAAGAAGCTTTCAAAGACATAAGAAGCGACATCGTGGAATTGTATTCTCTAGCCTTTCGAACATTCAATAATCTCACATAGCACTTTTAATGCACACCAATAAGAAAATCATATATATTGCTAACCCCCTCCCATCTCCTTTTTTCGCATCCATATTTAATAGATTTTTTCCACTAAGTAGATTTTTTCCGCAATATTTTCCACATTTTTTCCACATTTTGCTTTTTTCCACGTTTCCCATGCTGGGTTTCCACATTTTCCATAATAGAAACCCGTATTTAAGGAATATTTTTTAACGTTCATTTCAAAATTTGTGTACTATGGAATCCACTAAATCTGCAAAATTCCCCTCAAACTTTTTGCACAATAACAATGACGTCATATCCCACCATGTAATGTACCAATTACCCATTATACTAAATGTTCTGCTGCGAAAATTCCCCCGAATGCTGCAAGTAGCTTTTTGAACTCGACCTCGGGCGAAAGACTTAAAAAAAATTATTTTTGCTCCGAGAGATATATTTCTCGATGCAAAACGTTTTTGAAGTTTCAATTTAAATATCGACCAATATTCGTATTACCTGCTAGGATATGACGTCACTTATATGACGTCACTTTTTAGATGTGTTTTTATTAGCATTTTATTGCATTTTTATTGGCATTTTTCTTAGCAGTCTGCTTCTTATTCGTTATGAAACATTTTGCAATAAATTAGACGATTGGTGCAAGACGTGTGTGGTTTATGCGCAAATGCATGACGTGATATTTCATTACGTCATACAAGAAGCGCATGACGTCATCCATGGTTGTTTTTTTTTTGCATCAGCAAGATGCAGTGAAAAGGTCAATAAAAATGCATATGCAATTTTAGCTGTTTACAGATTCAGTATAAATACAGAAATATTTAGTGAGAATTAAACATCGAGAATTAAACATGAAGAGATAGATATATGATGCTGCAAATATTGAATGTATACGAAAATAGAGCAATCTAGGTGATGTCATCTCGCGAATATATCTACTAATAAGGGAAGAGGAAGCGAGGATTCCCTATGCATGTTTTAATCGTGAAAAAAAAAGTGAAACTGATAATGCTTAATAACATAGTAGTTGTCTGCTTTTCTAACTAATCAGTGATAAGCTAGTTATCGATTTTTTTAATCAGCTAGTGATAAGACAGTTGTTTGTTTGTTTTTTTTTGACCTAATTAGTGATAAGCCAATTTGTTTGTTTTTTTTTCAACTATCCAGTGATAAGCTAGTTGTTTTCCTTTTTTTATCTTGTATTAACAATTCTCCACTTCAAAGCTTTAATTCTGCATATATGAATATAAAGTTGAATTCATTTCAGGAGCTATCAGCTGAACTAAACGCACGTCTAGGTGTATGCCGTGCCGTTGGGTATTGGATACGGGTATGCCCAACACATTTCGATACGTCATTATGTCGGCTTACGGATCGCCTTCGCTTATTAGCGATTGCGGAGGGTATTCCAAATGTCAACACTCTTCTTGATCTTTCCGCTTTGTGAGCATATTTGCAACTTTGTTTTTTTTTCTTTTAGCTGTAGAAATTCTAGTCTAAAGATTTAATTTCCGCCGAAATTCTCGCAAGTTTGGAGTTTTCAAAAAAAAAGAATAAACTTTTATAAAACTCATAATATCTATAACGTTTCTAAAATATCATATATGACAAATTTTTGGTTTGTTTTTTCTTTATTTACTTTTCTAGTGGCTTATACTTTTTATGAATATCGGTTTTTTGATTGATATTATTTGCTATCAATTGAAATTATAGAAAATATTTGATGCTTTTCATTGTCTGTTGCTTATGTTGGTATTTTATAGTTTGTTTTTGAAAATGGTCGCTAATTAACTCATCTTTGGAAATTCGGATGATAAAAATTAATGAATAGGAACCGATGATTTTCATATTTTATTTCAAATTAGAATTTTTTTCAAGAATATTTTCTATTTTCAAAAAATTTTCGTCCTTTATTGTCAATAATAAAATCTATTACTGCTAACATAGGATGAACATTAATAGATGGTTGAAAATTCATTTCTATCAAATTCATGAGCAATTTAATCGACTAACGAAATTATAAAAAAAAAAAAATTCTGTAAGTAATATGCATCGAAATTTCGAATTGCTAATTTTTATCTCTAATTTTTTATGTGAAATAATTTCATTGGAAATGATTCAAAAAAAAATATTGCTATATAGTTTGCGATTGTGATTGCTAAATATTAATAATTTATCGATAATTTTAGGCCTTCATATGCATGGCTACGAAATGTATCAGTGAGGAATCCTGTAGGACGTCAAATTTCACTTTCTTTTGAGCAATGGAGTGCCGATGATATCTCCACTTCACTTAGTCATATTGATTATAAAGCGCTCTATAGAGTACCGGTAAGAGTTTTCAATTAGCGCTTTTTTATTAAATTTAAATATTTTATTAAATTTCTTATTAAAATTTAATGCTTGAATATTTTAATAATGAATTATAAAACACCTCAATGATATGCACATGTCATGATCTTTTGCCGTTATGGGCACCTCAGCAAGTATATAAGTAAATTTTCTTAGGTGGGGAGAGGGGGGAGGTTGGAAGAAATTCTGAAGATGGCAATCAGAAAATGCAGTTGTCTGCGGGAATTTTTTTACCTGGCCTCAATTTAAGTGTTCGGAAATGCTTTCACTACGATCACTTATATCTGTAAATCTTCTTAGAGCATATACACAATTCGAATAATTTTGGGGGTGGCTGTTCCACTATCGTATTTTGGGCAGCAAATGGAATAGAGGTAGCGTCGGCTTCTCCATTCCTTCCTTCTTTCAAATTTATTTTTCTTAAATAAATTGCCCCTGTTGAAACCCCATTTTGGTGACCCTTCACCTTCTCTGCTTCAAATTTTGAAAGGGAAAACGCCCCATTCCTCTAATAGGCTTATGACTACGATGAGATTTGAAGGACGCTTTACATATTCTCTTGTATTATATATGTGTACTAACTTTGCAATACATAAACATGTAAATTTTTATAATACATACTATCGTAGTGTATGCTATATATTATTATTGCAACCTGCTATTATTTTAAAGAAAAATTCCCCCTTTCATCACCAAAATTCTCTCGTCCAAAAATAAGTTCTTCTAAAATCTTCAGGAGTTTGGTGCCCCTGGGGTTTTGTTCGAGTCAATACGATATTCTTTGATGGTTCCAAATCAAATGTATACATAAAAGTTTCGACTGGTTTTACGATTTTGTGCTCATTTTATAATCACTATATAAATGCAAAAATTCATTTAAAAAAAAAAGAAAAAAATTATAAAATTTTTTTTTTGTTGATTATCATTAAAAGCAATGAATATTTCTTTCAGATAAGTGAATTAAAGAGGTATTGCCACGATGGGAATCTCTCTCAGGCACCTATTTTGGAAAGATCGATTTCGATTTTTAATGTTAGTGATCATTGCTTCTGCTCATCGATTTTCATGTGCAATTGCAATTCGGCAGTTATATTATCGCCTAAAAAAAAACCATCCTAGATGCTCAATTTTAGGGGTTAGCAGATTCTTTGTGCACACTTGTAATTCGCAGTTGCCAGCCTTTATGCACTTATTCTTAGTGCCTATACAGAAGTGCTCTTATTTTGGTAAGATAAGTGGTTCAATCATATTGCTTAAGCGGTTATAACTGGTGCAAATAGCAGCAGAACTTATTCCCCTAATTAAAAATAGAAGGAACTATAGTGTCACCTATGTATGCTATCAATATATTATCTGATGGTTAAGCATTTTGCAGAAATGAAACTCTTTAAATATTTAAATATTAAACCAATAAAAATATATTTAATCATAAGAAAATTTGTTAAATCTTTTGGAGTCCCCTATCTGCCTTCTTCCCTGTCCCTCCCTCGACTGCCTCGCACCTTTCTCTCAGTCCTTTCTCTCTCATTCATCGAGAAATATTTCAGAGTCTGTCGAATTGGGTGCAATGTATGATACTTAGCAAAGGAACACCTATAGAACGTGCTGAAATAATCACTAAATTTGTCAACGTTGCTAAGGTACGCGTATTATTCTTTTTGGCCTACCTATACGATCTCCACAGTGTACACTCTTCCATTTTACTGAGGGTTTTCGATGGTGAAGGATGGGCAAAGTATATTAGTCGGCGTTTCTACTTTTAAATTGGTGCACCTGATGCGCATCTTTAAAGTGTTCTTCTTACGGGTTTGATGCCTAATATCATCTAAATACTGCGATGATTTTTTTATACACTCTTAAATTAATAGAAGAAAGAAGCCGCTCTCCTTGCCTTATTCTTTGCAATGCTTAATATTTGAGATTTCAAATCTTCTATCTTTGTCTCGTTTTAGGATACCGTTTGTGATATTATATCTTCTTTCATCTACTTATTGTTGTTGGCTAATAAAGTAAAGCATAACAATGAATTAACAAAACGACTTTGTGGATTCTAAACTTATAAATTTGCATATTGTGGAAATGGAGGATGCTTGGAAGAGGGAAAGTAGCTTCTCGATAAAGCCATTTTATCTTCTTTTTTTTTAGCATCTAAGGAAGCTAAATAATTTCAACACATTGATGGCTGTTATTGGTGGTGTCTCACATAGCAATATTGCTCGTTTATCGAAAACTACTTCAGCGCTATCACCCGATATAAAAAAGGTTTTTTTCTTCACTCAGTTTATTTTTGCAGTTATACTTAGAAATAAATTTTTGGATAAGAGAGAAGTTTGCATGACCCTAAATTAAGTAGAAGAAGGACGACTCTATTTACTTATTAAATTTGAAAAAGGTGTGCTTATCAACTAACAAAAAAATAATAATTGGAATACTGAAATATTTGTAAGGAAGTGGTGAAAAATACTTATAGATAGATGTGATATTTAGCTGCTATATTCGAACAATTATTATCTCAATTTGGGAAAGAAGGAGGAGGAGGTGGTTGTGGTGGTGAGGAACAATAAAAAAATTCCCTTCAAAAAACATTTAAAAATATTTTTCAAACGAATTTTAATAAACGTTTCGAATCATTCAGCTTCACAATATTACAGGATCTAATTGCTATTACAAGCTCTTTCATATAATTCATAATATTTGATTATGTAGTGAGCAATAATTACTTTTTCTGATAGGATTTGGCATCGTTAACACAACTTCTATCAACGCAATCAAATTTTGCTCATTATCGTGCCGCATTGAACGAGACAGCGAATTGTTTTCGCATTCCAGTAATGTTGGTTTTTATCACTCTTTTACTATTTTCGTTAAAAATAAAAATATAAAAATTGTTGGTGAATTGTTCCTTTTTTTCTATGCTGATTGGTTTATATGAAGTGGTTCTCAAAAGAAGCGGGTGCAGGACATAATTTTCAATTATTTCTGTGAGATTTTCAAAAATTATGTGAGTCATCAAGTATGTAGATGACTTTGATTGAATATATACTTATTTTTTAGTTCAACTTTTCCACTCTTAAGATGCATCAGCTATACGTTAAAAAATATACTTGATTTTATTAGGATGTCATTAGGTAAACAATACGTTTCGTCGCTAAATTTATCGAAAAACTTTCGAAGAAAATTTCCATGTTTCTCTCATGAATAACAATAAATAAAAGTTTGGTCTTCATATTTTCAACACTAATTCGAAAGTAAAAAATATTATTATGAAGTCATTCAAATAAGTTGATTGCATTTAAGATTCTAAATCAAAAATTTTGAGCAATGTAATCTCTACTTCGAATATATTCTGAAATAAAAAGTTCACTATTTGTTTAGAGGGTGCAGTACTCTGAATCACATTAGAACAAAAAGATCTGATACGAATCTAGCAATCATAGAGAGCGGGGAAAGATCAGATCTGAGAAAAGGCATTTCTGCTCAATACCAATTTAGCGCATTCTTATTCATCTCGATTGGGCAAGTTATGGAATCTGGGTAATTTTCATACAAACCCATAGACATGAACGGATGGGATCTGCAAGCTTTGCTGCTTCTAACGATTGAACGGAATTAAAACTATTATGAAGATTTAACTATTATGTTAAGGGGTGTGCATCTGAAAGATCTAATTGCACTGCAAGCCAAGGAAGGTGACATGGATCGGAGTCGAATGGTGACCCGTGGACGAGTCCTTAACTTAGCGCATCTTCTCTCTTTCTTCGTCAGCTTTAATCGAACACCACATAACTTCCCCGACCCGAGCATCGATCTCATTAATACTCTTAAGGTAAGTAACCTATCTTCTTTGTTTCTATGCCCCATTATAGAGATAAGAAGAGATCTCAAGGGGATCTTATTGATAACATGTTTGTACTTTCGACTGCCAAAAGTGGTATAAATATCCGCTTGGAGATCGCATATACATGTTCCCCAATACCTTCAAAAGAGGTTCTTATTGTTAAATTCGCTTCGAGCGTACGTAGGTGTGTTTATGTTCATGTCTTTCTGGTGACGCTAATTTTGTTTGCTCTGGAATCGTAAGTAATGATGATCTTTTGGATTCCTTCTTGGTAAAAGGCACTTGAGGATTTTCTGGTAGCACTAACTGGGAACCTTGTCTTCTTCCCCTTCCTTTGCAGGGTTCCACGAGGAATGTAGATATGGGTCATTACTGCACCTTATATCTTCAAATCGATTTAAAATGATTTGAAAGTAAATAAAATAATAAATGAAATTTTCTTCATTCTCAAATATCGCATCCTTGTTCATATATTTATTCCGCATTAATGGCATCGTTACAGGTCTCACTCGATATACGATATAACGAAGATGATATCTATCATCTTTCACTCAAACGTGAGCCAAGAACACTGCTCAATGTTGGTTGTTGTAATCAGCAAACTTATCGTGATTATTGATTAGAAGTGATTAGAAAAATTTTATCATTATAAATGATTAAAAGAAAAATTATCGTATATGATTAGAAAAGAGTCTCTTAAGTCTATCATATATTAAATACTTTTTAAATGAATAGACATATTTGGCTAATTTTTACTAAAATTGAGTTGATTATTCACATTTGAGTCATTTGAGATGCCTTCAGTGTGTCTATAGCAAGTTCTCTTTCTACCGATTTTTAACGTGTAAAGTGCATTCTTTTTATTTATTTATTTATTTATTTATTTATTTATTTATTTGTTTTGCCAATCAAGGTGAGACAATGTCTGTACTGAAAAGTGCTGAAAGCATATCTTTTATCATATCCTTAGGGTAGTCATACTTCCCACTCATTTTAAATTTAGATGAACGTTCATTAGATGAATATTCGTAGAGTTTTAGTCTTTCGTTGACAAAAATCCCAAAATTCAAGCAAACGATTCCAACTCTTCAAAGAATATATGAGAAGTGATTTAAAAAATTCATTTCTGTTACTTCTTTGAGGGAGTACATCGATCTTAGTTAGCAAAAAAAATAGTTCAGAAATTTACGCATTTTACTTTGTGAAAATCGTATCGAAAATAATTCATCCAAGTGCATTTCGAAAATCCCTTTATGGACAAAAATGGTAAAATTTGGTCAAAAAAATTACGGGCACGAGTTTAAAAGCATGAAACTTAATTTGCCACTTGACTAGTTATTCAATAAAAGTTTATAAAACTATAGATGAAGTCTTGCTATGTTTGAATATTGGGAAACACATAAAATAGCATTTGTCAGTTACCATATAGCGTTACTCTTTATATTTACAACACATATTTATATAATTCCTTTTGATCTCTAAGAAATATAGTACTAAAATATTAAAGATTTATTCGGTTTATAGAAGTTGAATGTAGNGAAGGAAAAGGGAAAGTAACAAAGGAAGAGAAGAGAATTTCCATTATTTAGTAGAGGGGAAAAAATTATTATATTCAATCATCTACATGCTTTATTATTGAATATTCTACTTAATGATAAGCTATTGTGGAAAGTGCTCCAGTTTCTTCGTTAAAAACTCTTCAAAATGTGATCAGAAATGCTTCATATAAAGTGTATTAATCATTGCATAAGCTCACATTATTTTTCAGTTTTTTTTTTTCTTCACTATTGCAAATTTGTTTCTTCGGTATGAATATAGAAAGGCCATGAGAGAATATTTTAATAGTTCATTCGTAAGACATAAAATTTGATTCTCTTTTTTAAAGAAATTTCTCTTTATTTTTTATTAGAAATTCATGAATGTTTTCATTCCTATAAGAGGTATTAAAAATGTCGTTTAGTAGTTATATTTTTATTTTTGTTTTTTTTGTAAAAATTTGACAAATTTTTTCAATGATACTTTCAAAAAGAATTAAAATTGAAATTTCTTCACAGTTGGCCATCGACATATTTGATGTTTCTAAAAGGAATTGACTAAGTGAGCTTAAAAATTTCGACGTTGATTGCTGAATCGAAACTAAGAGTAAATATCCTATTGGTTAGCATATATTTTATGACTTGAGAAAAAAGTAATTCTACAATTTATAAAAATAGGTTATGGATTCATAAGGGAATCGTAATCGCATATCTGTGCCATTAACTATGACAATTACTTCACTTTACGTGGTGAATGAGGTTGCACAAATGAGTTTCTACACTATTTTGTAGCGTTATTTTCATCAATTAAACATCGTAAACATATAATCATAGACTGAAATCCTGAAGTTTATAAATTTCGAAAGAGCAGTGGATTTTTTCTTGAAAATTTTTTCAATATGTTAAAAAAATATGCAAATTTTCCTTCTAGATAGAAACAGATCGTCTTTTTTCCGATTTTTGCAATTAGAATAATAGATGATTTCCTTCTTAGTTCTTTGAAGAAAACGTTATTTGAAGTTATAGAATATCGTTTAGTTTCTCAACAAAAATTATGATATTGATTTGATGTCATTGTTTTTTTTTAACTGCATTCAGCCGGATTGTCATTGTAGTAATTAATATTAATATTGTTTAAGTATTTAGTATTTTAGTCTTGTATTAGTATTCATTTATTTATTAAACTTTATTAATATTTTCTGTGAATTTATTATATATAAAATATCTATAAACTTGCATACATCCCTTAATTATTTTCAGAGATGGACAAATAAGTAAATCGGAGATGAAGGCATATTTTATTGAGGTAAATAAACGTTCAATGGAGTTTCGTCGTGGTTTCAAGCATAATTTCCATGAAACCACATTTCTTGCACCAACTTCATGTGCACATTGCGGCAAATTGGTACGTCACTTTCATTTTAATCTCTTTTTTATCTTTTATCTATGAGGGGGAAATTTATGAAGTTGTCTTGGATGAAGGGGTGGAGGAAAGGGTTGAGGAATTTGTAGAATAGGAGAGGAGCCATGCACTATTTAATATCATTCTCAAGGATTTTTATCCAATCTCTATCGTAGAATTGCAAATTTTAACAATCGCTTTATAGCGTCTAGTAGAACCAAAACGATCATCAACATACTACGAGTTTCAACAGTATCACATTGGAAATTATAAACTGTTCTTTTGGAATCTCTTTTTAATTTGAGCGCAACTTGAGCAGCATTAAGCACAACTGGAAAAGACAGCTCCCATTTGTAGAGGACGATTAGGTATAAAAAGATGAAATTTGGCACCAATCCAACTTCACATACATTTTCACATCTATGGATTTGAGAATATGAACTTCAGCATATACCTCTAATCTTTCGATTCAGGATTGGTGGCATGTTATGACCATATTAGAGTAGTATGGAAAATGCCGGAAAGGTGCTGTTTTTTGTTTTCGTTATTCAACCTTTACAAAAGACATTCATAATACATTGCAATTGCAAATTTAGACTGCAAAAATTATGGCATTTTCTATCTTATTAAATGAACCTATTCTCAATGTTTTTTTTTGGTCTTTTTCATTACATATAGGATATGATCCTAATTTAGTGACAGTTGTAAATTTAAACCGTCGTGATTTTGTTTTCGTGTACACACTTATATTTGAATTATTAGAAAAGAGTGTTGCCGTTTAATGTTGAATAGAGTTACGAAGGAATAATAAAATATATTGTATAGGCAGCATCCAAATAATCTCTGACATGCATCGTTACCTATTCAACCCTCAGATAAAATTTCGTTTCATGTGGTCTGTGTTAAACTGTTATTTCGAATTATCTATATTTTGGCAATGTGGAGTAGCATTTTAGATAGGATAATGAGAAGGTCTCACATCTTCTTTCGCTTCTTTTTTTTTTTAAATTCTATCCTACTTTACTCATTCCTCTTCAACTATATAAAAAAATAGGGCAAAATCTTAAGGAATATTGTTTTATTGCATGCTATCTCATATGATGTTGTTCTCAGTGTTAATTCCATTTCGTTGCTTGCTTATGCAATATTTTCTAAGCGTTCACTTCAACTTTTGCAATAATCCGTCATCAATATTTTTTTAAATCCATTATTAACAAGAAACTAGAAATTTTTTTAAATGATTTGCATTGTGAGTTGATTTTTTAAATTTTTTTTCTCATACTTTTTTCTGTGAATATTCTCTCAATGGAGCACACATATATTTTAGCACTTAATAAGTAGATGATCGCATTGCTAAGTAAAAAGTGAATTGAATAACGATATTATCAAATAGAAAATGGATGAATAAATGAACAAATATACATATACATAACTAATTTAATAAGCTTCTATCTTCGATGTGCAAAATATTTTCAGCTATGGGGTCTTATTCGTCAAGGTTTCAAATGCAAAGATTGTGGTTTAGTGGTTCATGGATGCTGTAAAGATAGCGCTGTGGTGGAATGCAGACGTCGTTCTAGCGGTACGCTAACATGGTGGTCACCGAGTACAAATTCTTGCAAACACAGCAAGAAATTGTTTATCAACGTCAGGTAGTTTTGTGTTGCCTGCTTATTCTCTCACGCTTGTTTGGGTTCATCTTCATCTTTTTTTCGCACCATTGCTAATTGATTGCACGCTTATTTCGATATTGGAGCTGCATTTGATTGACGGTGTTGAAAAAAAAAGCTTTGAAATGATCCTAAAATGCGATATGAACGTTAGAAGGAAGAGATAATTGAAGGGGAAGGAGAGAGAGTAAACTGTAGAGGGGTTTTATATTGTTGATGACAAGGTTTTCGAATATAGAGCTCTCATCTACATTTCCACTCGATGTTCCAGTCCATTTGACATGCTCATTCCTATAACTTAATAGGATTGAAATTTTTATAAGATACTCGAATTCTTTCAGGTGTGGCTGCAGTTTTTTTTTTTGTCGATTAATTGTCTGTTGCGTTTCGCTTCATCTCGTTTCTAGGCATTTCCATCAAATACTGCATGAAAAAGCTTTTCACCACTTCCAATCAACAAATACATAAAACACGATATGCATGAGTTGTTTTCATGGAAAGTGGACGGAAAAGGTGGTTAGGCGTTAATCGTTGTACATCTTCACTCTTCCAATAGAGTTGACATTTCTATACGTAGTCGATCGAGGTGTGATTTTCATCAAAGCTGTGGAAAATATTTTTAAAGTTTATTTCCCTCGTTCGAATTTTTTTCCGTAAAACTAATAAACTTTGAGATGATAGGCGGACAAAGCAATGATACGATATTTATGTCTAATTCATTACTCTTTAATTCGTTAGAAAATTGT